>JARFOD010000012.1:302200-327560 GCA_031763545.1 Mopalia muscosa | reverse complement strand
CCCCCCCCCCCCCCCCCCCCAAAAAAAAATAAAATGAGTACAACAAATTTCGAATGCATCATCGGTTGGTGTTCCTGACCTCAGCCAATATGAATGAAGACTGTCTATATACAGTTTATCTGTCATGGCTTCCTGGATCTTCTTCAGAAAGCACCATATCTTAATAAATTTAACAAGATGGCGAAAAATTACGTTTTCTTTGGCCACAAGTGACTAAAGTTGTGGAATACAAAGACGATAAGCGATGGATGAAGGTACGGATATCCAAATCGACTCCGTATGTCATTTAATCAAGTGCTGGTAAAATTATTGTGAGCTTTCGATTGCAGTCCTCTCTCTCGTCAGAAATGGCAATCACTTCATTATGAAAAATGGCAAAAGCGTCGTTATGTTTAAACCACTTCAACCGGGTATCGATCATCACATAGAATCCTTATTTCCTATAGTTGATCGTGACTTATAATGTATGTTTTCTTGTTTGCAGTGATGTTCAAGCCAAAGATTTACAGATTCAGTTGGAACAAACTCTCTCCAAAGATGCGTCACCCTACTCCAGTATGCAGGAACGCTCCCGACCGGCGAAAGTTCGTTCTAGCCGGAGTAAATCCCGCCGATCGCCTTATCCTAGTGTGCCGGAGCCTACACCCGAGTACCCCACACCGGAGTACACAGATCTGGTCCCTGAAGTTGCTGTTCCAGCCATGCAGGGATTCCAAAGCATGATGTATCAGCATCCCCACGAAGGGATGGACCGATACAGCGCTGCGCTTTTATCTACAGCGTATGCTTCTCACCCCAGTATGGCAATGTATAGAGATTCCGCTTGTGTATATCCATACCAACCTCACCAAAGACTCATTGACGAGCGATCCCCCTACAGGGGATACGAGGACAGATATTATCCCGTCAGGGACCCCGCAAATTATCCGGGATTTGTCAATTCTCAAAGCGCAACCACCACCACAGCCTCAACCGATACGACTCGCCTGGCTCATACAGAGTCCAGCTCTAGCAGGGATGCCTATAATCGACAATCTGAGAATTCTCGAACCCCGACAGGAGGTCAGGGGCAACAAGCACAATATGACTACAGGACTACGGGACAATGTTCGCGAAGCAGTAGTCGAGATCCCTCCTACAATTCATCAACTCATAATTACACGGCGCCTTATAGTAACCGCTCTGAATCGTCCGCCTCCGAAGTGGATGTGGTTAATGAGGAATACGATAAACGTCATTCAGGCAATGTTGCCAATCGCTCTACGGACCGCCAAACTAGCGCTAAATATGAAACATTACTGGATGGTTCTCAACAGTTGGTAAAAGAGGAATCATATAACCCTTCTCAAGACAGTGCTACGGGAGTCACTGAAAGCTTAGCGACCTCACAATCCAGGGACTCGTCCGTGGGGCAGCAATCAGTTATCATGAGGCGGCAGTCTGTCCAATACCCAGCGAATGCCACCGCAGATAGCCGAACCAACAACAACTCAACAGACTTTCATGCCGCTAGTTACTTGAAATCTCAGAGCGCCGCGTTACACACAGACCAAAACAAGACTGTGCCGGCATCCGATAGCAATCATAACAACTCTCTGGCCACAGGTGCCACGACAATCGCTAGTGCCACTCAGAAACTGTTGGACATGCGCGCGTTACAGGAGAAAACATACAGTGCTGCTCAGGATGTGTATACAAATTGTGTAAAAACACCTTGTACTTACGATACTTACGGTCAGCCGAGTCCCTATCAGACTGCGGCCTTGCCGGGTCAGAGGCACTATCCGGTCATGCCACAAGCCGGTTATACGAGCGTTATTGTAGATGCGCAACAGTATCACATGGCTAATGGCTTCGTGCACTGATCTGACCTATATTTCTTGAAAGACCAAGTGTGTGTGGAATGATTTGTGCCAACAATGGCATCTGAATATAATATATTGCTAAAAATTTCTATGAGGACTATTGCGTGAGATAAAGAACAAATGTTGGGCCTGGTGTCCGGCCATGCTGTACCAGTGACTTACACAAAATGTAAACCTCCAGATCTTGGTTGTTCCGGACACTATAGAAACTCTCAGTGACGTCACCAGTACAAAAGCTCTGTGAATTTAGCATAACCTATATACTAGTCATGATTCTCATAACTATTTCTTGTGTGAAATATGTGTACAATTATTTTTATTGGGTTAAGAAACGAGGGATGCTTTTTCATAGTTCAATCAATTGCCAAAGATTTGTTTATTTCAAAATATACTTACATTAAGTTTAAACTGTCTGCATGACGATATATAGGGTATTTACCTGAATGCTATGCTAGTGTACTGTTTTATTGAAATTCGAAGCTGGAAACCAAAATTGGGTCATTTCACAGGTATTTTCTATGGGACAAGAGGAAGACGATCTGTTTTGTGATGTCTTTGTATAACGTCTTGTGGTTGTCCTGTCTTGTCTTTGTGTGTTACCAGTTGAAATGGCAACAAACAAAGCTGTTGAATAGCGTATATAGGGTGGTGTTTTTTCCAATCTTTGCATTGACGAGCCGTCCTATGAGTGAAATAACCTTAAGTACGGTGTTAGCCCTCATACCACACAAACAGACTATTTCACTACTGAACTATACAGCACAAGATCGATGACGAATATTGCAAGGACGTGCAAGGTTCTGTCTTGAAATGTCTCAAATTGATTTAAAATTGAGACTGTTGCACGAGAGTAAGGGATACACCTGACAAATGTTCCTCCTTCAACCTATAATGAAATGACCCAATAACCCGTTACCTGGACTATTTAACTAAACGGAAAACAGCTTCTCACAGAAACTCCAGTCGGGGAATGGCCCAAACAGATAGCATCATCCGTGTATAATTTAAGTCAGGGTGCTAACTTTAAAGGTAACCGAGCTTTAACATTTGAACCAAAACCCAATGTAGTGGGTTTCAGAAATAATCAGAAAGGCAAGATTGTTTTGCTTGTCCATACAGTGCCTTAAATCAGTAGCACCATCAGTATATTGTAGATTGGTATAATGAATCGTATTGGCAATTCTCATTGACAATCTGTATAAACCAATTCTGTATTTTCTATCGGGTATAAATAACATGCATAATGCTGAAAACAAATTAAAATATTGAGACAGAATTGTCGGTAGATGGAGATGTCCGTTGAGCAACTGTTGAACGTGTGAACAATGTACTACTAGTACATGGTATTTCAGACAAGAAATTTACTCAGCTGAACTGTTAATCTTGAAAATTTCAGATTTTTTATTTAAATTTTTAAAAATTAAAATGAACCATGGATACATAATCCCGGAGTGTCAGCTGTATCTGTGGAAGTTTATCAGAGTGCAATTTTTGTTTGTTTGGAAAAGTGTAAAATATTGTTATCTAAAGGGGCGACACGATGTTTTATTGCTCGTATATTTGAAGACAATTTGCTTTTTTAAAATTAGTCTACATGTCTGTTCTTCCGTTCTCGGATGTTTAATCTATATAGTTGGATTGAAATACTCAAGCTCATTTTAATGTCTTAAACTTAAATAAATATGCTGACAATTCACATTGATTTACACCTGTCCCAGATTTTATATAAGTCTCATTTGTTGTATTTCTAAACCAAAATTACTTAGTGTAAATTTAATGGGGATAAAAATTGTGAGCTCCACACGTATTTAAAAACAATCATGGCTATGGTCTGACACCTTTATAAAGGGAATATGATCTGATATTGTTGTCTATATAAGTATATACATATAAATATATATCCACATTTTTATTGTCAGTATTCGCCTCATCTCTGTGGTGTAAATTTCATTGTTCTAAAACAATTAGAATACGATAAAAGATTCACTTTGATTTTAGAATCTAGATATGAATGTCACATATATCTGTCAGTGTCATTATATGTCATTTCTGTTGGATAATATTTATTTATCCTATATTAAAATAATTCATATAATTGGTGTCGCGTTCTTGAAACCGTGATACCGAGCATGTGTGAGAGTTTTCGGCAATACAGTGCGATGCAAATGAGACTTTGGCTTTGACTTGATGATTTTAGTTGTGACTTGACTCGTACATTTATATATAACTACCCTGTGCTCAAAAGCTACCAGTTCCATCTAAACTGGAAGCAAACGATCTTTTTCTTTCTCTATAGATGTTATATATACCTATCAACAGATGCACTATTACAGGGCTATCGACTAATCGTAACCGATAAACCATCGCATGGTCGAGATAAACTGTCTTATACCTTCTCGACTTCGTTCTTGTAATCTACAAGCAGGTCGAGAGAATATAATAACAATTTAGATGGTGTTGAAAAAGTGTAACATAAAACGACCCTAACCTCCAAAATCAAAACTAATCCAGGGCTTTATTGACTAAAGATTATGACAGTTAGTGGTTCTACGATATTTAAAGAGCGGTATATTTTAATAACATTATCACTGCATCGTTAAGGCTTTAAATAATACATACCTATTTGTCTTACCTGGTACTCCTAGTTCTAATCCTGCGTGCGGTAATTTAACCCACCAAATTGATCAGCCGCTAATCAAGAGACATGATATTTTTTCATACCAGACCTCCCTACCCACGAAGAAAATTATGTGCAAAAGTTTTTGTCTAAGAGTATTTTCTTAACATTATGTGAATTACTGTGCTACAGCATAGCACAGAATACCAATTGTTGTGTGTATTTTGCTGGCCTATTGATGTTTATAACATAAATTATGTGTACAAAATAAGCCAAAATATACACGGGGTGAGTAAGTCTGTGACCCGGAACAAGTTTGATTTGGTGATTCAAAACGCTAATGGACATCCGGCGATAATGTTTACATTTTTGTTTTTATAAATCACTACTAAAATGTCGTTTAATAAAATCAATATGGGATGGCAAATAAATAAAAAACATAGATGTGATTCGACCCCCTCCCCCCTCCCCCTCCCAACACCCGTTTTTGTGACAGTCTGTTGCCTGGTAGGTGTTAACGCATCTGGAGAATTTACTCGAAAAGTATTGTTTTGTAGATCAACCATGCTGACATTATAACCTGAAGCTGCTTCAATCTGGTTGATTTAAATATACATATAAGTTACATATACGTTGTGTGATACACCCTTAAAAAAACTATGGCTATAACGGAACCCTTTATGGTTCTTCAGTTATGGATCTCGTGGAACCCTTTTTGGAAGCCTCACTGCAACTCTTCCGTGAATTTCTCCCTATCTAATTCTACCAAAGAACCGTATTAGTCCTTATGGTTCCTTTACTAAAAGAACCCTAAGAAAATCATTATTTCTAAGAGTTTATGACACAGCAGCAATATGACCCAGGCAACATTTGACTAGGCGAAGTCGTGTAAGTGCACGTGATTAAACATGGCTTTCCCAAAAGGCTTCTTGGCTTAAAGGTTAAGAACCACTAAAGCATCTCTCTACTATTTATGTATTGATTTTGCTAAGTTAACCTTTAGAAAAGAGTATTTAAGAAAGATGGACATTTAGGTTTGGGAAATATTACAAAATATATATAACATGTCCACCTTCTTAAAGAGCTACAGCACTTTCAAATTGAGGTTATGTCTAAAATCTTGAAAGGGGGGGGGGGGGTCTCTAGCTGGTTGATAAACGGTCAATTGATGGATCCATTTGGCTAATTTTTATTCCATAGTGACGTCGCAAGTTGATGAAAATCGCCACCGTCTGACCGGCGTAATTTTGAGTAAATTAAAAGAGAAAAAATTCCTGATCTCCACCGGGATGCGATTTATATATACAATAATCAGCATGGCCAGAAACCAGGAGTGAATGTTTTGCAGTGAATGGTAAATGAGGTAAACTGTGCCGTGGTCATCCGGCAAATTACAACTGTCACCGTGAGCCGAAAAATAGAGCCCCACCACGTGACTCCCTAGGAAGAACGAGATGGCGCTGGTTAATCCCAAAGATTAATTCTGCGTTGAAAAGCTTGATGGTCTTTAAGGGTGACAAAATGATAACAGTGTCCACACAGTGAAGTTGACTTATTTAATATATCTAACCTCAAATGCTTCCTTAAAGAAACAAAATTGGACACGATAAAACGCTTATTATATCTGAAAAGGTGTTTTTATAAGTGTTGTTGTTCCATCTCAGACTGGTTTCCGAAAGTAATTTCGGTCTAAATTAATGTTAGTTTGCATGACAACACAACTTCTACAGAACAGACCTATTACTCTGCAAGGACAGTTTGACAAACTGAAGCTAAGATTGCTTCTTAAAAAAAAATACTTTTTACGTCTATAAATTTCACTGTGCCTCAAGACTAAGGTATGCTTACCGTTAGACACACTGTGCAATCATTTAATTGATTGTTACAGTGACAATCACATTCGTATTTTGTAAATATAGAACTCTTCCAGACTATGGAATGTACAGAAGCATGTTGATAACAGTCTGATTGACACATTTCAGAAACGGTTGTATGTTTCCTATTCACCGGCATGTACAGACCTCAGACAGACAGATGAGCCGGAAAAGTACACAATTAGTGTAGCTTCAAAAAGAGATTTACTTACTTTGAATGATTAAGGCTGCTTATTATGGCTCAAATATCCATAACGATACATGCCCCAATATCACCGAAAATAACCATGTCTGCTTATTAAGACCTCGTCGGCTTTGGACATAGAAGTGACAAGTGCAAGAATAAAACTCAAAGTATATAAAACTCACAAGTCGTACGTTTAAAAAGCAATGCTGTTACAATGAAGAGTATTACCACACACTTGGCCCCTAACCTAGGAGTAATTCGTGCATAAGCCTATTTGTTTGTTTGTTTGCTTGCTTGCCAGTTCACTGGTCCATTCATCCATTATATGCTATTAATTAGCATCAGTTAGAGGCTTTGGTGTCGCTTTCAGAGAACCGTGGTCATATACAGGAAGTATTGTTAGTTCCGTTGCGAACGTACATGTAGGCTTACTATAGTTGATCAATAAAACATAAAACCTTTATTTTCTTCAGTGTCCTTATTCTGACGTTTAGATTCACTAACGGAAACCTACGGGGCAGCCTTTGAAGGACAAAAAAGTCTGATAAATATGTGTTTGCATATAGCATTCAGGCACCCAGGTTCTAACAAATAATGTGTTCAAGTAGATATTTAGCCCAAAGAATCGAAATATGAAGAAATGTTTACATTTTAAATTATTTATGACTTATTAAACAAAATGTTCTAGTTTCTGATAGAGCCACTGAGAAGTCTAGTCTTTTTCAATGAGTGTCAGATGTAGTTCATTTCGGCTCACAATGCAGGTGTCGTTTATCAAGCACCACCTGTTCGCCACGTTCACTGTGATATGTTCATTTCAAGAGCCACTTTGACACTTGACTCAAATGAGGTGTTTGTTTCAAGGACTCTTCAATGGCCGTCAATCCACAGAGAATGCTAGTAGGTTCCAGGAGGAAATTCTCTCTCTTTGAACCAGTTGTCGTGCTGTGGTTCACCCACACTAAAGATGGCATTTTGATAGAAATCAGAAGACATATGGTGATCTTAAGCTTTTAGTCCTTCGATTTTTGTTTACACTATGATCTCTTAGTTTTTGGTTATCGTTGAGCTTAACAATAAACTAAAGTCTAAACATAATCATACTCTAACAATGAAACTGACACTTGGCTGAATGTGAAACTGAATAAGAACTAAGGCACCCTCTGCCTTTTGCCAGGAAAGAATGGTACATATAGGTATTTGACTAAACATTTCACATAACCTACTGCGGACTTGTAAACATTGTGCTTGAAGACAGACCCAGTCTTCATTGTATTTATATTAACCTTGATACGTTATCGATTAAAGCAGTCTTTATATATCAACATTGATTCCATTGTCCAATTGCTTGTATTGCGCTAAGTACGTATTATTGATAACAATTTGCTAATTTAGTTTCTATGATTTACTCTGTATCGAGTTACAAAGCTTTGGCATAAATCATTCGTTTGAATGGACATGTCAAAGAAGTATGTATGGAGAATCCGTCGTCATATAAGTGAAATACCATGAAGTACGACATAATCAAACAAACAATCAAAATCATTACACAATTGAATACTCACCGTGGCACCGAGTCTTCATTATTCAATCCATCATCCGGGTCCTGTATTTTCCTGTAATGTCTCTGTTTGTTGTTACCAGCGTTGAATGCCGTCTTGAGAGTGAAATAACCTTAAATACGGCATGTAATCTCAATCAAAAAAACACTTACAAACAAATCGATTGGTGAATATAAACTACAGACACATTTTACATGCCAATTTAGTTTAAAAAAGGATGATTTTATTTCGGAAGGCAGCTCAGTGAGAAGATGAAAAAATTTGTGCTCAGAAGAAAAAAAGAAGAGAAAAAAGAGAAGAGAAAAATATAATAAATAAAATAAAGCCGGCTTTTATACTTAGATCAAACCGATGTAGAGCCTTATAACCAGCGGCCTAATTAACTAACGACCCCACTTGGCCAGGTAATTAACTGATATTTTCATGGAAATTGTTAATTTGAAGGCCATTATGGGACTATAGGATTTCTGACTCATGATTCAGGAAGAAAAATGGAGCGAAAACTTTGTTCCACAGATTAAAGATAATCGGCTAAGTTACAAATGATATGCCCCCTTTAAATCACCAATGTCTAGTTAAGTGAGAAAATAGGGCAGCTGACTTCCGCCGAGTAAAGATGGCTCGGCCCTTCAAGAGTGGTAAAAAGGCCGGTGACCATGGCGCTTTCTTCTGCAGCCCTGGAAACACAATGGCGGGACACTTGGGTCGAAGAACAACCTATTAGTCTGTGAATATCAGCTCTTGGACGCCTGATGTATTTCTTTAACTTTCATTCCGGGGAACAAATATCGTTTAAGGAGTAGCTCTGAGGCCGTGGGTCGATTGTAGGGACTAATTGCAGATCGCACCATTAGCTAGTCCATGGCCCAGAAGCTTTTGCTTGTTAGAGCCAGTGAGATGCGAGTGGACTTCCGGAGTCTGGTAGCCTGTGAAATAGTAAATCTGAAATTCAAACAGCCAGCCCAAAGTATTTGTGTAATTTTGAGAACAGCTACATAGAAAAGGGCATTTTTCTCGATTTCTGGCAAATTGTTGAGAAATTAACCCTGGCCCGGTTGATCTCCTCGCTCTTAGGATCTGTCAAACTAACTGTGGAAAAAGGAAGTGATCCGGCAATTACCGATATTCATGAGATTCACTCCTAGCTCATCTTTGTCGCCTTAATGTCAAGAGAGTTCCACTGTATCCCGTTCGTGTGAAAGCTTTACTTGAAAGAGACGTTGGTCTTTTGAAACGAACAATACAAAGTGTATCCTTTCCAAAACTATTTATTCACAAGTCTTGACTTTGGAGGTCTATGGGTGAAATTTCCTTCGGATGTTTGACCATTGTGCTGGGGTCAGTGTGATCATTCACTGTCGACAAGAACAGAAGCCACATTTCAAGACGTCAGACGATGTCGACTGATTGAAGAGGTCGTTTCTTTAGTGAGCGACAAGTTTTGAGAAAAGAGCCAGCGTTAATCACACATCAGTTTCATTCTTAACCTCAACCCTAGGCTAATTGAAACAATGACCCCCAGGGGGAGACGTTTCAACATCGAGTGAATAAAAGACCGATTAAGGATATTAATTATAATGTTGAAACAACCAAGGCACTTCAAACAACGTCAAATAGATGTGGCGCGACGCATTAACAATGCTAATGCGATTTTGGGGAAAGATAAACAACAACAACAAAATGACAAATATATGCGAGACACCACTCACATTGGATGTCGAAAATGTTGTCAGCAGTGTATAATAAACCATTATTTCCTTTGAAGAGTTTAACATAATATTTCGGCATATTGACGATGGCATAATAAATGCTGAAATATTGAGTCAAAATGAAGTTATCGTTTTTCGGAATTACACTACTTGTGTATAGTATATAAAAAAAAAACAAATAAAAACAAAATGTTCCATCCAGAAGCATGTCTCTGAGTTTATCCAGAAAATGAGTGCATTATGATTTTATTTGTCGATACCACTGTGTTCCTGTCCGTGTGAATAAATCCCTTCCCCGGATTCGATAATTGGTTGATATTTAGCTTATATGGAGCCAATACAAGCGGTATATAAAAACACATAAATGAACATGATCTTTTTGTTCCACAGATTACTTACAATTGTGTTGATTTGAATAACCTGCTTTGACATGTGTATAAACGAGCACAGACAATGGTAATATAAAGGACTCACTGCAGACAAGTTAATCAGACGAGCACATGTCCCATGACCTGCATGCATGCACTATGGCTTGTTAATCAAACTACAGTATATGGCAGTGCTAGGTACATGTTGTAGGCTCTGACTTATTTAAGCATACATTTATATGAATTTAGCAGACCTGTCCACCCGGTGTATTTGGATTGTTTTTTACAATAATGTATTTTGAATACACCAATAGATCATTGAAATAAACAGAGAAATTAAATTGAAATAATATGCTGTAACACAAAAATAAACATAATTTTACGAACATACTCCTGAAAACGAATTCTCTTAAACGGAAATTTCTTCTAGCGCATAGACATGTGCAGCTCTGACCAAGAGACGAAATGCACATCTGTATATGGTTTCAACCCCGGTGCTTTGATTTGTGTCTTAGTTTGTTTGTGGTTTTATTTGGTAGCCAATGGTATTTCAGTTATATAACGACGGACTGCCCATTTCTAAAAAAAATTGAAATGTTTTCACCCTATATCAAATAATCGAATAAAACTTTCTTCCACCATATAAAAAAGGAGTTAGTCCACAATTACATAAGGTATATTAATACACGCAACATTACTCTGAACTAGAATGACTCGTCAATACCTCAGACTCGTATTCTTCACGAAACAGAGATTTATTATCTAGTTACAGTACACTCTGGACGTCACTTCAAATGCCTATTGTTAACATAGAAAGACAACCACGTGACACTAGGCAATTCACGTGCATGTCTGAGTTTACACGAAGGGGATGGGGAGTTAAGAGGTTGCTAAACAAATAGATTTTATCATCTTTTAATATAAAAAAAAAAACATTTAAGTGGTGGGCTTATTGTTAATATCACATGATGTCTCAATACAGACAGAGTTTGAAATCATCAATATATGGAGTAAATTTTTTTTCGATTGTGTTTTATTTTGTATACTGTATACAGGGTTTTATTGGAAATAATAACTAAAGTTAACAAAGACCACGCCATTTTGTATACTGTATACACGGTTTTATTGGGAATAATTACTAAAGTTAACATAGACCACGCCAAATGGCAGTGTCCAAACAATACGTGAATCGAAAACAATGCTTGCCTTCATTAATCTGATAAATTAAAAATTCTGAACGTTTTGTTTTAACAGTTGTTCTAATATTAGCAAGAAATGAATAACAGTTGGTTCAACTCTCTGCACTGCAACATGTATGGCTCATATGCATGTCATACTGGAAGGTCTGCGACCGTGGCTTAGCGTGTCGTTCTACTGATCTCATTCGATGCATATCGCTCAAAGGTAGGACCGCATGTACCAATACATTGGCCTAGGGTCCACGTGTATCTGAAGATACTGCATGGGTACTGAAACATGCCAATATTCCTATAATTTGGGGATCCACAAGACGGCAAATCGGACCCGGCTCACAATTCACCCTAGCGGTGGACCTCCAGTCATAAGCGAGTCACACGTGGTGACTCTACCATCACAATTTAGATAAATACGCACGAGCGCAACATTAAACTCGAATCAATCGAGTCAATCAATAAATCAACCAACCAATCACAGTCAGTCAATCAATAAATCAATAAACAAATCAACCAAACAGAGAGCAAGTATAAGATATGTATATGTAACAATAAGCTATAGGACTTTCACATGGCTCTAGGTAAAAGCACCTGGGCATGTATTTATAATATTTTTTTTTAATGATAATAAAGTGCCATTCGTTATATTGTCCATTAATAAATGAACGAGGATCTTTCATTCTAGTGGTGATCTTAATAAACGGATTCAGTTTGACAAAGCGCGCGGAGCCACGCCAAGAAATCAGAAGAATTGAATACTTAACTTAACTTAATGCTGCATTTAGATTTAAACCTAAATGATTCCTGAACCACCAGACTTCATTGCAAATCGTATGTTTTCTACAACCTAGACACGGTGTGCCTAGTACTATTTATAAACCTTAGCGCATAAATATTGGAATTAATTTGTAAAAAAACAGCAATCGATTGATTCATTGACTTATTAATTATTTCATTGAAATGTTTGTATATTTTCTTGTGGATGGATGGATGGATGGATGGATGGATGGTAGGCCGGTCGGTCGGTCGGTCGGTCGGTTGGTTGGTTGGTTAGTTGGTTGGTTGGTTGGTTGGTTGGTTAGCTGGCTGGCTCGCTGACTGACTGATTGATTGAGTGATCGAGCGATTGAATGATTGATTGGTGTTTTGGTCGGTTGGTTGGTTGGTTGGTTGGATGGTTGAAAGGCTGGATGGTTGGTGGGCTGGTTGACTGACCAACCGACCGATCGATTGACTGACTGAATGAATGATTACACTGCACCTTGTTAAGGGAATTTCACTTATATGGCGGCGGTGTTTTCTGGTAGCCACTTTAACTCAACCATAAAATGTCAATTTATTAACTGCTATGTTGTGACTAACGACAAAATGGCTGGATTCAAAACCTCTTATCTTGAGTCTGATAGATCGAAAAGTAATGAGAACAATTATTCATATATATGCTGACAAACTTAGATCGGTATCGTTACAATTTATATCCGCTTTTCGACAGGACACCAGTCGCATTGAAAGGTTCAATGTTTACGGATATCTTCATTTACTCGAGTTAAAATCCAATTTGTCAACTGAAAACAGTTCAATGACAAATCAATCAGGAATCTCCAATGTACTGGCAAATGTTATGATTCTTGTAAGCACGTGTTTTATGTCCTTGAATTCTGGTGCAAAATTACCCCCGTTAGACTCTGTGTTGACACAGAGTTGATCATTCATGTAAAACTGCGAACAAATCAGTCATCAAAAAGATTAATTGCTATGTGAAATGATGTCACCAACGTGCAGCGTAAGAGCTCAAGTCAAGTGGCAAAAGGCCAGCTTTTATTCTCGCTACTCTTTGGTCCTTGAATATCGCATGGTAATAGTCGTTATGGAAAGTGGAGACAGATCGTTATCGAACAATTTCACGTCGAAGAGCAATCGTTTGACGATAAACAACTGGCTTCGCACTCTCCGTCCGGCCTGTGAAGTATCATTCGCTATATAGAGGCAAAGAAAGAACGCATCATGCCCAAGAGCACTTGACTGTCGCCGAAAACAAATTTAAAACTGACGACGCATTGCCTCTTGCCGGTGGCACCACAATCGCATGCGGTCATTCATTAAAGTGAGCAGTGGCACATGCAAAATTTTGTTTTATAAACGATTTCTGATAGTTACCAGATTATTTCGGTACGTTTAAAACGCTGCAAATATGTGATTGGTTCTATTTGAAGAACGATTATCGAATACATGATGTTAAATAGTGGCTAAAACCCAGATTAACGTTTTCGCTTATGGTTTGAAATTATTGAGAAGACGAAATAGATTAAATAGATAGATAAACACTATTTTGCAATAGTGGAGTTGAATACAACACTTACCGTCATCCTTAAGCCTTAAATATTTATCAACACTAAATATATGTCAGGAATGGTCAAATTATCTCTGTCAGGTAACACGGTCCATGCTGTCTGGCACTAAAACTCTCCTGCCTAGATAAGTCCGTTCCAAGTTTAGTCGGGCTAATTTAAGTAAGTCCTGTAGGAATACTGTTTGTCCACCAAAGCCAAATCCTTGACATTTTATATGGTTGTATATTTTAAAACTGCGGCTATCTAATATAAGAAATATACTTGTTATTAAAACATACATAGATTTATTGCTTCAGGGCTATTGCCAACTTGATTGAAATGTGCAAATACATACACAATGTAATATGTTTACTCTTCAACAAATATATCGAACAAAACAGCAAACTTTATTACAGCTAAAATTTAATTAGCAAACGATGAATAACAAACATAAAACATTATAAACATATAGATATAATATTAAACTAGTTTGTAAACAACACACTTTATTTCCATATTGTAAGGAAAATCAAAAGTCGATAAACAATGATAAAAAGATATAAACAGTTAAATTGTCAAGGATAGAATAAAACAAAAATAAATAAAAGTCTAAAAAGTTATAGACGAAGTAGCCCTAGAATAAAGTCCTGCCTATTTGTCACGTCCATCATTCAGCCTTACGGCCTAAATTAAGAATTAATGAAACCAAGCTAAATCGAAATAATTATGTAAATATGCAAATATCAAGGTTAGTGAAAAACAAAATACAGGATATGGCGAGGTTAACAAACTCGCTGCACTTTGCATAACCCGTACAAGGATATTTCCTATTAGTAAAAGTTATGTCTGTCAGTAGAAGCGCCACAAATTGTTAGCACGAACTCGTAAATGGAGCAGGCCTGCTTTGATATATTAGCTTCCATGTGAATTGAACTAGATTTTTATCGAAGAATCATGCATAGACGCTGTAATGTGTAAATATACAACGAGGCGTTAAATCGTGCCCAATGCTGCTCGTCTGACATGAAGTAATACAGAGCAATAATTCGGTGATTTGTTGGTCAGACATGACTTGCGTGATCTCGCGATAATTCAGCCGGAATCTCGTTGGTTGATGGAAAAGCACGCACCCTGGAGAGTGACACCCTCGGTGATTTAGCCATTGTTGTGAAAATACGGTAACTAAAGACCACAACATCGCCAGCATACATTTATGACACAGACGATACAGATTCATTCACAATTATCCTGACCTGATTCTAGTCCATTAAGTTATGCTGCAACTGACATACATGTAGTGAACTAAAGAAAAAAGTGAAATTAACACGTTAAATGACTATATAGCATAATACTATATCTCCACTATAATATTTGTCTATCATATCATTTATCAAACTGTTTACCACGCATATTGACAACTGTTCGGTGAAATGTTTAAATTACTTCACAGGCATTCAAAGATTGGTTCTTCGTGAAAGCATTGCTACCAGTTTAATTATTAAAATATATAGTTCTAACCGTTATTCACCTTGATAGAGGGATGTAAAATAATTAAAACATTAAGTTAAAATTCACAGATACCGGTTTCTCTTATAGGGATGCTTTTTCTTGTTGATTGATTGATTGATTGGTGTTTTTTGCCGTAGGCCTACTTACGGGTATTTTCCATGACGGCGGTGTATTCCAACAACAATTGACCCTTGCACAACCAATTAAGATGTGAAGCATCTCAATACTGTTGGAAAGTTCATTTTCCTCCAGTGCTAAGTGAAGACAGTAGTGCCACTCTTCAAACAAACTACCCTTAGCCAGAGGGTAGCATACAGCATACAGACATTTGCCTATATACATGAATACAGGTGCATGTATGGCACTTTTTTGTAACACTAATTTGTATAAAATCAAATATTAGTTCAATGATTTATATGATTAAGTTAGATTATAAGCTTTATAAGCATAGAACATAAGTTTAACAAAGACAGCTACTATTATCCTTTTGAACAAGTTTATGCACTAAAATACAACAACTGTTGTTCCGTTGAACAAGATCATTAACTAAAATACAACAACTGTTGTTCCGTTGAACAAGTTCATTAACTAAAATACAACAAGTGTTGTCCGCTGAAAAACGGTCCGTGCACTAAAATACAACTGTTTTTTGCTCTTGAACAAGTTCATGCGCTAAAATACAACACGAGTTGTCCGCTGAATAACAGTTGTTCATACACTAAAAAACAACCCCTTTCGTGATGTCATTGTTTATTATCACCCGTCTACCGACACAGAATCTTCATCGATTTCTTTACATAACGTTCTTATAACAAAAATCAATTTTTTTTTTTCAAATGCAAATGTTTCACCAAATTAGTATACGAAATATCCCAAATATGTCACTGTGGTATTCCAGGCAATTCGTATTTACTTAATAAAGGTCAATATGTTTCGCTTCATTGGTAGGTTGATTGATTGATTGGTGTTTAATGTCATACATAGTTATTTACTAATATTCTTAACTATCAATGTCTAGTTGTTCGTTTCGGCGAGCCACCAGAACTAAGAATCAGAGAAATCCTGGTCTCCTGGTCCTGGTCGCCAAAAATATGGAACAGTCGTGATCCACCAGAAAAAAGATGGTCGGAATTTTAACCAGCTTCGAACTGACAGTCGACGAGTAAACAGCTTGTCGAATGTAGTACTTCCTGTTTTTTTAAATACAATTTCTCATAAAAATACAAATAAAGTTATCCCTATTGTTATATCACACAGTCATGATTGGGTCTTAATAACAAAAATAAATGAATAGTACCAGCTTTCGGGTTTGTTTCGTTTGTTTGATTGGGGTCTATCGTCTTACTCAAGGGTATTTCACTTATATGACTACTTCACACGGCTCCTTGACTTATTGCGATGGAAAACCGAGAGAAAGCCTCGTGAAAACCACCCCCGCAGTTGCATAAGCACATGATGTGACTCACTCATGTACGGACTCGATCCCGTGTACGGTAAATGGAAGTAGGATTAGTAAGGGCACGCGCTACCACTAAGCCACGGCCGCGGGCCCCATCTTTCGGAAAATAACATGAACCTAAAGCATATATAACAGGCTAACTTCATTCGTGCAATGAAGTGTTGACACGAATAACGAAAACTTAATCGAATAAAACAATAGAAAACAACTTAAAAATTGTAATATAAGATAAAAACTGTTATCGGTTAGACAATAATCCCTAATCTTCTGAAGCATATATCTATTTATGGACTATTCAAGCCGATGCTTAAACCGGCACCATTTTCCACAATATGTATAACAGCGGGA
Organism: Mopalia muscosa; assembly: GCA_031763545.1. Classification (NCBI taxonomy): domain Eukaryota; kingdom Metazoa; phylum Mollusca; class Polyplacophora; order Chitonida; family Mopaliidae; genus Mopalia; species Mopalia muscosa. Next base: position 310,539 of record JARFOD010000012.1, on the reverse strand, counting down.
GCACTTTCAGGATAACCAACAAAATCCTGTAAAAGCAGTGTCTGGAGTTGTTCTTCATACAGACAAGGGTTTGTTCTCTTTAGACGTATTTTTTATATGTTATCTATACGGTTGAACTGACCGAAAACCGATCAACAAAGCCATTTAAAAACAAAGAGATTAAATTTTTCGGCTCAAGGATGATTATACTTTTGTTACTTATACGAATTAAATTTACAATAAGTTTAGAAGTTATAATTGGATAGTCAGCTTATTCCCATACTTGTATTCTTGAGTATCACCGCTGTACACAAATATAAAAATATATGATCGTTATGTTTTTTAAATCGACCATTGGGTCGATGAAGGTATGGACATGGCTGTACAATGTCTCTCGTAGAAAAGGTTAACTTATCAATACAGGTCATGCTTCATTCATTGTAAGCGTTGTCTATAGTCATTACACAGTGAGGACCAGGCACTCAGACACACTCCAGACTGTCAATACACAGTTACCCTTCTAACCTGTACAATATTCTTTTGGCGTTTGTTGTTTTAACCAATTTAAGGTTATGCAAATTCCTGAATGTCACCCATGTAAGGAAAGACGTATTTGTTCTCGTTTGAATTTTTTCCAGACGTTCGGGTGTACGATTTCAATTTCAATTCTAAGCCTTTAAATAAAGTGTTTAGATGAGTGAAATCTAAATAGTCAAACAGGACAAACCTTTTTATAAATTACCATGTAAGAAGTCAGTAATCTAGGTATGTGTAACTCTATCAGTAAGATACTGATCGACTGAGGACAAACCTTGTTAACGTCTAGAAAATCGGAACAATGGGTAACATGGGTGGGTAACACAGCATGATCCTAGCCCAAAAGCGTTAACTTGAACAGCACTTAAACTTTTGTTTGGGCCTATTCCACCGAAGACGTTCTGACTAGTGTCAAACTTTGAAGCCTAATGTTTGCCGGAATATTTAAATCGATTAAGGAAGTGAAGTTAAAATGATTATTCGCAAATGTCAAAAGTTTAATAAGAAATTTGTGAATATTTTTAATTTTAATAAATAGCATTTATTGCTGTGTGGGTCCCACCAATGACAAATGGTTTCTTTTCGTTTGTTATTCCAACATATTTGGAATAATCCGGAAGGGATAACAGTGAAGCAGCTATCATTTGGTTAAAACTGTCGCGGTGTTACCCCCATGACATTAAGCATAGAGCCCAGGATCATGTAATTTTCTGTACTTGTGCTGTCCAGTTCCGACAATTTACAATTGTATTAATACACCGGGAATATGTAATGATGACATACTGGTACATATTTTGCCCTTCTATTTTAAACTGACTAATACACTTAATTATTCTTAAACCATGCAAACATGGGTTCCGTTTTGTTTTTACCAACATTACGCATTATTTTTTTTTTTTTTAATCTCTTGGAATTTTACATGACTGTGCAGAGGAGTAAAACAACGCCATGTGACTTCCAATGAAAAGCATGATGGCGCGCACTGAAAAAATGCTATTTGGTATCTCATGGACAAAGTTAAGGAATATTCCTTGAATAAAGCACAGCGGAATATTCCATAAATGTCTAGGAATAGGAGAAAGCATTTATCTGGGAGACAAGGATTATTTCAAACATATTAAAGGATCATCTTAAATATTCCACACAAGTTGAGGACAATTCTGCATTAAAGGCATTATGGAATTGTTTCAAGAACTTTGTTAATGAATTGTTTGTAGAGAGCGGGTTTATTCCACAGGTGCAGCAGATGTTGAAATGCTAGATGCCATTTTGTGAATGCGCAATTATATGCTCGGGTAATATATATGTCATAATCTTTCGGCTCACTCTAGCATGATTCTCATTATTACATGGTCATCACAACGCTCGGCTGTGATTGATACATGAAATGGCATCAAACTCGAACATTTTGTCAGCCAGTAGTCCATTAAACGCGTTTTGTTGACTAAAAAATTGGAGTGTAATTATGGATAAATTTGGACTCAAACATCTAACATTAATAAACCGGACAGCTCAGCAATTCGGAAGTGACGTCAGCAGGGTAACACACCACGTGACTGGTACCTGTAGAAACTTCTCCGCAAATTTATTCTCCAGATCTTTTTCGGAGCTGTTTAGGGTTGATCGTTTGGTCAATAAAGATACACAATTTGCCTAAAGCCTGTGTCATATTGTATTTGCCAAAACAAGTGAGAAAAAAAAAATGAATTTCTTTAGGACACAAAAGTGTCCTAAAGATTTAATATAATAATAATTATTTATGGGATAATTCCCATACGAGTTGTCTGCAGTCCAGCTGTTTCTGTTCTATCATTCGTATCAGGCATATGTTCGTTGTCTTCTTCAAGATTCTGGTCATCAGATAAATTATCATCGCTAAATTAGCTAACTGATGAAGAGTTTGTTCTGCATGGGATGAGTATACTAGTCCTGGGTTCATAATAGTACGTTCACTAAATTTGCCTTTCGTCCTTCTGAATTTTCCGTTCTAACAGCCCGTCGTGTAGCTCCGGTACCGACTCGTTATCATCCGCTAAGGACTATCTCGAATGCAGTTTCCCTTCATATACGTCACAATTGGAATGACTTGTATAAAAATTCACAAATTTGTTTGTGAATAAACAGATTTTAAGAATCGGAAAAATACGGCATTATTTTTCCAGATTAGTTTGGGAGCAGCTTTAATGCTTCGCGGTTCACCACCAGACACACTGGCTTGCGCCCAATTCACTCAAAGCTGATGATGATATGAACAACTGCTTTTTTTCTAACCTAACATTTATGTATGCAATAATTCATATTATGGATGTGAAACAAAGAAAACTCAAGCACTATGTTAAAATACCAATAAATCAAACATTAAATGGATATTATCAAATTTCATTTTAATAACATAAACCATTAAAGTGTGGTCTACTCGTTTCACGGACAATCCTATAATTACACATCAAATAGACGTTTACAGTAGAGGCCTAATTATAAGCTTCACATAACAACAGAGACAAGAGCAACAATGATAACTTGGTGAGCAAGGCTACAAGATAATTAAACTGATTTGATTGATTGTTATTTCGCGCTTTGGTACAGGCTTGTGACTTTCATTTGCATCAGAAGATCTCTCATGTATCATGAGGAAGACAGTAAACCTAAACGGTTGTCACAATGTCAGTAAATAAAAAAGAATTTTTTTTCATATCTCCATATCTTACTAAGCTTTGTATAAACCCCAAAGTGAAATTCCATAACGTTTATCTTAAAGTTTTAAACAAGGTAATTTCTCTGAGAATTCAACATTCAGAAATTGCTTGACAGAATCGGCCTATGAACCAAATTTGTAAATTTATAAAACTATCATAAGTTTGCTTGTTTGACATATTATGGTTTAACGCCATGCTACAATATATTTCACTTATATGACGGCGGGTCACACTAGTCCTGGATTAAATACGGCAGAAAACCAAGAGGAAACATCGTCAAATCACCCACAGGATTGCTGGAGCCACATTTTGCGATACATAGTCGCTGCTTAACATTAAATGCCCACAAGCATTAATAAAAACTTATATTAATCTGATGACTCCATTTTTAAAAACAGGTTTCCATCAAATGAAAGGTTGTTTTTGTTTTTAATATTTACTTGAAGAGATAAAAATTTATTTAAACAGTGAAGAATCTAAAGCGCTTGATTAGTCAGAAGCTTGATGACGTCTGCGTGTTGGGAAAAGCCATTGTATAAACACAAACACGGCTACGTCACAACTCTTGAGAGGAAAATCTTAATTGTGTGATATCTATTAATTGAAACAACTATTTGTTATAATTTAACACAATTAGCTTTATTCATTACCACAAATGACCACCGCAGGCCAAAAACTTAACAGGTGTTCGCTTTTAATGTGTTAATGCGATTCACTAAAAACATTCAAACAAGTATTTGGTTTTAAACGCAGATTTATTGAAACCTAAAGACCGAAAGTCATAATGTAGCTCCTGGTTTGTATATAAAGTGAATGTTTTGATTCATTCAAAGATCAGACAATAAGATTGTCCATAGAAGACATAACTGTACATCACTGTGTAGGCCTGGTGACGCTCTATCAAATTTACCTTTCTTAAGCAGATTGGAGATTCTTACTATACATTGGTGAGTAGGCCTAAACAATCAAATCCAAATCAAATCCAGTTCTCTTAAATTTGTACATGCAAGTAAAATTTGCCAACATACATTTATATAAGCTCTAAATAATGTCTCATCATAATTTTTTTCTAATTGTCAGCAATATATACGGCATGACGTATAAACGGCAAACAGAATTTATTTAGAACTACCTTTATTACCAAATATTTCAGGGAATACGGGCGATATGGCTGTGTATTGACTGGTAAGTCACCCACAATATTACCTTTTTGGGGGTGACCGACTACCTCACTAGTCCAAACACAACATGTGGCCTATACGGTAGTTCTAATTAACGTCTTACCGTCCTCATTTTCTTTTTGCTGAATATATCAGGTTTTAAATAACGTCTTAACGTCGCCATTTTCTTGTTGTCGTTTATATATCGGGTTCTAAACAACGTGTTAACCTCCCCATTTTCTTGTTGCAGTTTATGTCCGGTTGATACAGTCCCCATTGATACAGGACATAAACGGAAACAACAAAAATGGGGAAGCTGATAGGTTATTTAGAACATGTGGCACAAAGTCTCTTAACTTCCCTTAACTCTTTATTGCATATACAATTCAACGAGATACACATCACATCCACTGTTTAGGGCCTACTGCTGAATAAAAGATTTCAAATGTTTACTATCAGGGGAAGTAACTCAAACACGTTGCGGGGCAATATTGCATAAATGTCCCGCAACATACAGCTGCAATGGATAGGAAGAAACTAAAATCAGCAACACGAATAATATTTACATATTAATATGACGGCCTGTCAGACCAGTGGAAGACTGGGCGAGGTAAAGAATTCTCAGATTAAACAAAAAACACGAAAAAAAAAACCCAGATCAGGTGATGCTCTAGATGTGCACATTTGCGTAGCAATATTATTTGTTTGTTTGATGCTGACTTCAAGTTAACTCACTCATATTATGATGTACAAATACCACCTTCAAAGTCACCAATAAACACAAGTTATAGAACAAAGATACAGATCAAAGAAAACAAATACGATCAATGTTGCCTTTTAGCTTTGTGTTATCACAGTACAACATGAGGCCAACAAATAGGTCTTAAACTCTTGGTGCTCAAGGGGGACCTGGGCAACAGTAGCACCCTGCCACCCATCTGCGAAACTTTCAATAAGATAATAAGTAACATCTAGGACATGTAATGTAGAAATATATAGCAGAATGAGAGAAAGAATAAACACCCCAGGTTAACCTTAGGAGTTTTATTATTTTAAGTCTCTCACACAGACATGTTCAAAACCCACACTTCTTGGGTATGTACATAATGCTAAGTCAACATCTGTATACACGTTTATATACAATCAATTTACAAATTGATTGCAACAGGCAACTAACTCACTCCCAACTTCCCTGGTTGACAATGGAAATCATATTTGCATTGGTTCAATAACAAAATTAATACATTAATTAAGGGTGGAGTTCAAATCTTAAGGATATCTAAGTCATAAAAGGCACTTTATAAAATTGTTAGTTTGTTCAATTGAGGTTTAATGTCAAACTCAAGGGTATTTCACTTATATGACAAAGGATTGCTGATTTTACACTGTTCCTTCCTTAAATATGGTGCAAAAACAATGACTCACACATATATCTGATGGTGGACAGACGAACTCGAACACAATTCCAATGTATACTTCTTATTCAACTAACACAATAATCATTTATATAAGAAATAACAAATCTAAATGCATAAAAGTGGATACTAGTACCATAATACATACAGGCCATTTTCAGAAAAATGTCCAAATAACGATAAAGACATGTTTTAGCCTCTTTAATCTTTTTTCAGTACTTTTACAATTTATTTTTGCCAAAAATCATGGTTAATTTTAATGGTTGTTCTTTTTAAAAACTTAAAGTGGTTATAAGCTGTCACAAATTTTTGAAAATAAAAAAAAATTCAAAGATTAAGACAATTTCATGTACACCATTATCAGTAAAATTGGAGCCAAAATGTAAATAATTTTAAATTCCCAAAAGACTGGACATCAAGTATGCTTTTAATTCCTTGGAAAAGTTAAATGCAATGTACTTTTTACTCATTCTTATAAATTTGTACATTTAAAAACAGAATTTTTTTTTTCCTTTGTCACACTTTTCTCTATCGTTATCATCCATTGCACTTGATTAATCAGTTAAAAACAAAACATACAGAGGGCACTGGTGTCATATTTGAATGTGCCAGGATATAGAAAGTCATTGTTGATTTGAGCTGGAGGCAGAGGACTCTAAAACTTTTTTATCTTTTGTTTGTCTTTACTGTTATTTGTACATTTTTATGAAAATACATATTAAAAAAAATTGAACACACCTGAACAGAGACGTTGAATAAATAACAGCTGAATCATCTCATATTCTAGGTAAGCTCTTGGAGACAAGTTTCTGAATATCCACATATCTTGAGACATATATTAATTAAGGAATATTACATGGAGCATGGAATGGACAAGATTAGACTGAATTTAACTACAGGTTTTAGGATATTTGACTTAAATACGACAATATTTCACACTTGCTTTAGCACAAACTTTGAAGTGTTTTGATAATGTTGAATTGTTAATATTCTGCAGCACTATATAGACAGTATTGCTACACAAACTACCTTTGGATTTTGTCTGTTTGTTTGATAGGGGTTTAACGTCGTACTGAAGGTTATATGCTTACGGATTATCCCTTTAACACAATTCCTTGCCTCATTACATTAGAAAACTGGTAGGAAACCTTTTAAAAACCACCCCTGCGATAGCTGGAGCCACATCATGTGACTTCACTCATATACCTGATGCACTACCTTTTGAGGACAAAATGACTTTAGACACGACAGGTAAAGCACAGTCATTTCCAGATTGATGGGTCAGGAATACAAGTGATTCCTCTAATGTGTTTTTATAGCTATGAGATTTCTCAGCATATCGAATGTGTTTCCATCAGGCTGTAGACTTATCTTCTCCATGTCCCTCGTTAGCACCTGGAGGTATCCATGCTCGTCCAGCCCCTCGATGGTCACCTCAGTCCCACCCAGCGACTCCAGTCGTACTGTGGTGCCACTGAAAAATTTATACGAGAAATACACCCAATTAAAGGAAACATTTAGCTACAAGAATAGCCTGTGACCCCGTTCATACAACAGGGATAATACGAGGCAGACATAGTGGCGCCACCTATAGACCCAGACCCTGTCACACAGGCCAGGCTTAGGTCATCTTTATTTGCCCACCCCGATCAATGTGTATATTGTGCTCATAATGCAGAGTAGTGTTACAGGGGAGGGAAGCTTCTCAGTTGTCTGGTAGTTCTTTGCCTTTCAAAATACATCAGACAGTACCTGAGCCTTCAAACAACTCTTTTGTCTCAAAGAGAAAAGACATAGACTTCAGCAGGACATCGATTCGCGACTATTAAAAGAAACAATCTATTGTACATCACTGACAACATTATGAACGGGATTGGAAAGTTTTGAGTACATCGGCACTTGAAGCTATCTTCACTTTTTTACACAGTCTAAAAATGAATAAACCTCAAATTTTTTTTTTTTTTAAATTTTTAATAAATTTGATACAAACCAGTAAAATTATAATAAAAAAGAGTTTGATTGTTTCCATAACCTGTTTAGATGGAAAACATAAATATATACTTGTACCAGGTATATAAACCCAGGATTTAAAACATGAATAAATACTTGTATATAAACCCTGGATTTAAAACATGAATAAATACATGTACATAAACCCAGGATTTAAAACACACAGAAAAAAAAAGAGTTAATAGAGATATTCACTCTGTGATTCTAAATGTAGATTACTTAACTGTCCATAAATAGTGTCACCCATTTTCATACCTGAATAAACCCTGAATAAATACTTTCAAAAAAATCCTAAACACTGACAAAAGGTTTTCTAATATTCTAAATAAACTTGGTCACCAGTCACTAAAATCAAAATCAATTAAGTAAGGCCATTTGCCACATTTCCAACTGCAGATGTTTATATCACATCTAATGGCATGGCCTTTTAACTGGCTATCAAGAACCAATACAAGTCTGTATGATTTTGTTTGTTTGTTTGATTGGTGTTTAACGTCATACTCAAGGGTATTTCACTTATATGACGACAGACAAAAATACAG
>JARFOD010000012.1:280074-296214 GCA_031763545.1 Mopalia muscosa | reverse complement strand
ATCTCTTGTATTAAGTTTCAAGAAAATATTTAGAAATTTATGAGTGTGAAGTTTCTTTTTTGACTGAGTATATTTAAAAGAACAATGGCATAACGATTTGTCTGAAATTAATCTATTGAATTATGTAACCACCTTCAAAGATAAACTTTTAAAGGCTTGTGAACTAGCTAGACAAAACTTGAAACAATGAAAAACTATTATGGTCAAAGTTCTAAACAAAGAAATTTCAGTCCTGGTGAAAAAGTATTAATCCTCCACCCTATTCCTGGTCATCCTTTAAGAGCTAGCTATCGTGATCCTATTGAGAGAAAATCTGGAGTTAATGATTATATTGTCCTTGCATCAGGTCGTCGAAAGCTTAAGCGACTATGTCATGTTAATATGTTAAAGAGGTACCATGAACGAACCGAAAGTGAGCCTGTGGCCTGTTTGTCACCTGTCCATGGTAAAGTATATAACTCTCAGACTATTTCTCAGTCTGTTAAATTTGATAGTCTGTCAGACAGTTCATTTCCCAAGGTAAGTTATTCAGATATGTTGGCAAATTTAAATAGCCGACTAAGTCATTTGTCCACCACACAAAAGACCCAGTTGTCAAGTTTGATACATGAGTTCCCTCAGCTTTTTGTGGATGTGCCTGGTCGTACTGATATAGTTAGCCATGATATAAGGGTTCAAGATATGAAACCAGTCAAACAACACCCATACAGGATGAACCCCATAAAACTTGAACACCTTCAATTTTATTGAAATAAAATATATGCTTGGTAATGACATTATTGAACCTACTGACAGTCAATGGAGTTCGCGGTGTGTTCTGGTTCCTAAGCATGGTGTCAGTTGGCGCTGCTGTACGGATTTAAAGAAGGTGATTGTGTTATCAAGATCTGACTCTTATCCTATTGCTAGAGCTGATGATTACATAGATCGGGTTGGTTTTACTTAAGTAAATTTGACCTTTTTAAAAGGTTATTGGCAAAACCCACTTACCGACCGTGCCAAGGAAGTCTCGGCATTTGTGATCCCAGATGGACTTTATTAGTACAAGCTGTTCAGCTTGAAGAACGCCCTGGCGACTTTTCAAAGACTTATCACGGCTAATCTGGAGGGAGTTTAATGTTACATTGACGGTGTTGTCGTCTATGGATTGGTGCTATCATCTTAGATACATTCAGGACTTATTTCAAAGGCTTTCTGATGCTAAGCTAACCGTACATCTAGCAAAATGTGAATTTTTCCAATTCGCATGTTGTGTTGTTGGGAACATAATAGGTTTATGTCAGGTACAACCGATACAAGCTAAGGTGGAAATAATTGCTAGGTTTCCAGTACCCACATGTAAAAGGGAGCTCATGAGATTCTTGGGTATGGCCGGCTACTATCGAAAATTTTGTTCAAACATATCTGATGTTGTTTCAGAACTCACCAATTTACAAAGTAAAAAAGCTAAGTTTATTTGGGGCGGTAGTTGTCATACCGCATCACAGAAAGTAAAGACTATACTCACGAATGCTCCAGTACTTCTAGTACCAGACTTTTAAAAAGTGTTTGAGCTAGAAATTGATGCAAGTGGCATAGGGGCTGGTGGAGTTCTGATTCAAGAGGATAATTTAAGCATTGACCATCCAATTTGTTACTTCTCAAAAAAATTTGATGTACATCAGAAAAATTTGTCTTCAATTATTATTCTACAATTATTATTAGCATTTCAGCATTTTGAAGTATATCTAGGAACAACCACCTACCCCATAGAGGTCTTTACTGGTCACAATCCTCTAATGTCTCTTAACAGAATGAAAAAAAAACTTAAAGATTAATGAGATGGAGTCTCTATTTACAAAGTTTGATATGATTATAAGGCACATTAAAGGTAAGATAATGTTTCTGTCGATGCACACTGTCCAGAATGTAAACTAGAGTATCGCATCATCTTAACATTAATGTTTTCGATTACAAATACATGTAGCTGAAAAATTCATTTAGTGAGTATTCTATATGATAAAACTGATCTTGTACTGAGGGGCGTGTTACATACATCCAATAGAGATTCAGCATTTGCCGCGTTTACACTGCTGTCAGCCCGACCCCGTTCGCTTATGCCGTGCTCGACCTGGTTGAGCCCACATGATAAATGCCGTTTACACTTGAGGTGTCGTCAGCAGTCCGGGCCCGTTCGAAGAAACACTCTTCAGTCACTAAAGCTACATTGACAATAACAAGATGGCGCCGTCCTCATTTCAATTTCTTAACTTTCTGATGTTTTGGGGAAAAAAAGACGCCATATCCGTAATCACACCAGCGACCTGACGTTGTGGGTTGTTAATTACCACAGTCATAATCAGAGAGTCCGTTTGCGGTTGTATCAGCTCCGGAAGAAATTTCTTATGATGACTTTCATTGCTTCGCTTCGTGGGACTTTGCTGAGAGAGAGGTTAAGTATACTTTGAGCGTTCGATCAGCTTTTTTTTGTTATATTAGATAACTAAATTGTAAGCGAGTAGATATTACTTAACCGACTATTGTCTCTTAACTGAAAGATTCCCCGTTTATATTTCCATTTGTTTGTGATGCTGGAATTATAATGCCATTAATAGTATTCAAAGATGTACAAACTCATTACTGCAACCGGTGTTTTGGGTATACATGTACATTCGTATTATTAAATGGAACAATTTACGTGATGAAATATGCTGGTATGCATGGTGTAAGGTTTTCCATTATAATTTCAGATCATTGTGGACGAAGGACAGGAATGGCCATTGGTGGCAGTATATTGTTAATAAGACGTTTTCTGCAAGTGACTGGTTAGAAAATTGCAGGTGCGTACTCCTTCAACCTTTACCCTAAGGCAATCTCATTCTGTATGGATTGATCGGTTGATTATTGCTTTATGTTTGCTCAAAATTGTTTCATTTCTATAAAGGTGGTGTCTCCTTGACTAAGAGGGATTTTCACTGTATTTTATTTTATCTGGTGCTAACTCGTCGATACGCTTGCAGCATGCCCCTCCCTCACTCAGTCACATATACTAAGACCAGGCCAGAATTGTATTTGTTGCCAATGAATATACATGTTTTATCTTAATATTTACAGAATGTTCATGCGTATTAAGTTGACGTAAGTTATTCCACTACATAATTATGTCACTGGTTTTCTTTTGTATCTCGGGATGAGACCGGAAAGCTTCAATAAACTGCGCGGGATGCTTAAGCCACACATTGAAAAATCTGACACTCAATTTAGAAAATGCATTTCTGTTGAACTGAGGGTTGCGGTCACTCTTTGGACTCTAGCAACAAATGTGGAATATAGGACAATTGAACACTTATTTGGTATATCTAGAGCATCTGTTTGCAAAATTGTGAACGAAGTGTGTGCAGCAATACATAATACTTTGCTCGTGCCATACATATATTTGCAGTTGGTAAAGAACTACTTCAAATTATGCACCAGTTTGAAATAATTTGGGGTTTTCGAACTATGCAGGGACTATCGATGGCAGTCACATTCCAATAATAGCACACAGAGAAAATCATACAGATTACTATAACCGGAAGGGTTTCTATAGTGTTCTATTGCAGGCCACGGTAGACTAACTACTTAATCAGAGAAGGTGCACAATGCAAGAGTGTTAGCAAACTCTTTTATCGTCTTGGACAATCTGGTAAACTTTTCCCAAAAGAAAGTCGAAAAATCCAGGGCACAGATTTACCAGTAGTCAAACTAGGTGACCCAGCATATCCTCTGTTAACCTGGTTAATGAAGCCATATGCTGAAACATCCAGAACTCAAGCACAGTATCGCTTTAACTATACATTAAGTAGAAATCAAATGGTAGTAGAAAATGTATTTGGGCGCCTAAAGGTAGGTGGCGTCGTCTGATGAAACGCATGGATTTCAATGTTGAATCTGTCCCAATGATTATCTCTCCGTGCTGTGTGTTACACAATTTCTGTGAATATGAAGGCGATACATTTTGCTATGAGTGACGACTTTTTAATGGCGCTGAGGACAACGACATTTTACAAGAGGCATGTGACTGAGAGACAACAACTGCTGACAATATCCGAGAAGCTTTCTGCAGACACTTTTCAGCAAATGTTTAAATGTAATCTGCAATAAATCATGTTGTTAATTTCTTTAGCCATTTATATTATCTTAGAGTTGTTTGTTTATATCGTTTGCCATGGTAATCTGCTGGACACGCCATATCCTTGGATCACTTAAAATAAACTCGAAAGAATCTCAGACCGTTTAAATAAATTGTATGACTTTTATTACGGGTAATTAGTTATTACACTATTTTTTCGACTCTTTCAGCCTTAACAACCTCTAAACTGTGTCATATTGTTAACAAAACTAAGTACTATAGACATTTTGTTATAGAAGCTATTTTTGGCTTAATACAAAATCTGAATTTATAAGCTTAAATGAATTTAAACTTGCTTGTTAAAGTAAATACAATCAGAGAAATAGAATATATTATATCTGTGAATGACATTGGTACAAGATGCAAAACAATACAAGTTAAAATATATTCCTTGGCCTTTATGGTTGAAAATATGGCTTCATTTATGATAATGACATACCTGGTTTTTAATATACATTGGCTAGATTTACTATTTTTGCCAGTGATTTCTGATTATTAAACTCCATTATATTGAGTAAGTAGGCTTACAGATGTTATATTATGTTTACACCTACAGGTATTCTTGCTGAATGCACTTTAGTTTTAATAAAGAAACTATACTCAAAGCCAAACACTCTTGTAATTAAATACATTTTTAATCAAATATCAACTGAGTATCAGATCATTTTAAAAATCTGCCTAAATATGCTTGTAAAACATTTTGGTTTTAAACAATATACAGAAATAAGTTAAAAGGTTGCCGATTTTTAAGGGAGTAATCTCAATTTTCAAATAAGAAGTGTGATGTATTTGAATTTTTTTTTTTTATCCTATTGAAAAGTATTGTTCTTCAAAAACATTAACTCAACATGTTTAAATCAGACCCAAACTGAAATGTAGCTTGCTATATTGACTATTATTTTACTAGAAATTTTAATGTGACTGATTTCGACTTAATATGGAACAACAACATCCTTTTTGCCACATATCAAAGGGACTGAAGTTTAAATTGGCTTATCCCCTGATTGGTCCTACCTCCAAATAAATTTCACATTGTGAAATACTGTGCCATAATTTAAACAATCGTTTCCAAACCATGTGTCAACATGGTGATAGTAAACTAAACAGCATATAATTAACCAACATTTACCATAACTGGCTAGGTTATCATCCTGTTGAGAAAGAGCTCCATCGTCCTGGGATGGTGATTCCAGCAGGACCGACTGCCTTGCCATGGGTCTGTTGCCCAGAATTTCGTTCATCTTATCAAAAAACTTCCAGTTCTTTCGTTCCTTGCCCGACCTCTTGTTGTTATTAAGGGCTTCTCTGTATTTCCTATTGAGTTTTTAAAAAATTTTCTTGGCATTGTTTGCCGCCTCGACTCCGGTAACCCTTCTCAGCCAGTGATGTACTAATTTGTTCAGATATTTTGTGATTGTGGCGAGCGCTCTCTAACTGAGCCTGCACAGTCTCCTCGCCCCAGATAGCAATTAGCCCTTCAGTTACCTGTTTAGACCAGGTCGCTCCGCGTTGTATTGACATTGTATTTAAATAAGAATAGAAAAAACGTGTTATGGCCGTAAATGAAAGATGACAAAGGTCAGGGGGAAACCTATAAATGCGCAGTTAGCCTAGTAAAGCGTGCCGGGCCCAGTGATGCGTTTACACTGTACGTTCAAGTCACCGAACCGTGCTCGACCTGGGCCGAGCCCACCACTTGTTGAGGGTTTTGGCCCAGTTAGAACTAGCACGGTGCTGAGCCCGCTTTACCCGTTTACATTATGCTGTTTCCCCGTTCGAGCCCGGCTGAATACTGACAGTGTAAACGGGACTTGACTGAGATGTATAGGAAACCTGTTTGGTCAAAATATTTGGAAAATAATTTTCCCAGAATTCATTAGTAAAATTTTGCCATTTCATGTGTCATGTGAGAAGAACTCGAACGTAGATTGGTATATTCGCGACTGTAGTCGCTTGCTAAAGCACATGGGCGATTACTCCGGGTGATCAATCGCTGGTGATAAAAAATCGTCCGAAAATATCAAACATGTTTGATCTGAGCGACTGTTTGGACGGACGGCTGTTGCGATCATAATCACTTTCATTGGCCTGAACACACGTGGCGCCTGCTTCAGCGATTTGCACAATCGCCGACATTGTGCGATTGTAATCACCAGTGTCCCTGATATTAGCGAAAGATTCCTTTTTTGGATCAATAAGTGAAAATGTTAAGAGTGAAAGAGTAATAGTGACTGTTTACACCTACAGCTCCTGGAACTGGCTCGGTGTTGAGGGAGTTCAGGATTAAACTCTTCACAGGTTTCAAACAAACTGTAATATTTATTTTCAACGAAATATGATAATAATTCATTTAAAGGTCCTTAAGGATCATATAATATATTTATAAAATGTTATAGGATTTTAAAATACTATAGGTTCATTTAGATAATCCTATGAGATCCTATTAGATAAAATTCCGTAGAAAAATCCGAAGGGACACGTTTCTTCTGACCTCAGAGTCAAGAATATACCTACGACAATGACTACCACGATGTACTGTTTTTCGTATTCAATTTGGCAAGGTCCTCCTCCCTCACCTTCCATCCCTCTCCCCTGTAATAGACATACTGTTCTACGTCACACAAAATTGTTTTGTTCCACGACACACGCTTAAAACAGAACATGGCGTTTAACGATTTCGGTCGAAGGCGTGCCACAAAAGTTATGTTAACATGTCAAACAACATTTTGCTGTTACTCGTTGAAGTTATTTGGATTTATTGGCTAACATTCGCCAATGAAACTGTCGCCTGTCCTGTCACATGTCGGTTGTTTAATTGTAAAACAGTGACTGGCCCTGTAATTCGATCACTAAACATCATAATGTTCCTGTCCCAAACATATAGTATTGGTTTATTGTTCAACACACTGTATCTGCGGTTTTCTGAAATTTCGAAAGCATGGGTTCATTAACTCAATGTCACTAGATACAGTATGAATGACGGCAGAATCACTGTCGGAAAATACGTTATATATGGTCACCTTGAAACCCACATTAATGTAATATATAACTTGGTCATTTGGTCATTTTGGAAACAACATTAATGTTTAACTTTACATGGACCAATAGACACCTGGACTGATGAATATTTCGAACGGAAACAATAATTTCACAGAACAATAGCATCGCACACAGGTTATGTCTCACGAACAGCTAGTAAATGATACATTGACGTATTAACGTGATTATCCCAGCTTCGTTAGAGTAATTCACACACTAGCTCATATCATACACTTTTTTTAATGAATACAGTCGATGATAAAAACACATGCAGTATTTTGTAAGCACTTCTAGTAGATATAATATTAGTACACATTTACTCAATCCTGGGAATCATTAAGACAAAGTGTGTTTTCCTTAATGTTATCTGTCAGTGTGCTATTCCAGGTGAGTCTATTAATTCCAAGTTTAGAAACAATATCGTTTCTAGATATATGGTGATGATTTCTGATATAAACATGTACAACAAACACACACTATCAGTACTTGGATTGCTATCGCTGAAGACCGAATCCTGTGGACGATCTCATATCTAAATATCTGACTAGACTTAACTAATATTACTTTCAGCACTTAAATCGTGTCTGATGGTGAATGTATCCAGCGGTTTGTTTGTATGCCTCCGGGATTTGGCTTTTAAACCAAGAAGCCTCCGAAAGGCAGTGTTGAATTCTGGAATCCTACGATGGTAAATCAGGGGGTTTAGGCCAGAATTTATGAAAGCTAACCAACCTGTTCCTGCTCGCAAAGCGTCGTTTATCTGATGACCGGACTGTGCTGTGTGTATATCTCCCATAAGGTATATACTCCAATTGGCAAAAGACAAACTGCATATGCCATGAACATCAACATGAGGGTTTTCATGGCTGTTTTATTCTGGATGACACTTTTTACTTTCATAACTGAAGTGTCTCCCGAAAAGGTTACTATTCTGGCGTGAATACCTGCAGATGCCTTATTTGCAGTAACAAAAATTTTAATGTTGATAAGTGCAATAAAAGCTGAGCCGATTAAAGGAGTGACAACAATCCACGTTATGTACATACGCGGCAAGACCAGTGTGGATGTACAGTCACCGCAAGGCGACCAATTATTCCACCCCAGAAACGGGATGGAACACAAAGAAAACTGATATAGCAATACACCGATGCTGATCAACTTAGCTTATCCAGTTGTCATGACTCTGAGGTATTGTAAAGGCTTTTCGATGGCTAAATATCGGTCGATGGAAATAACAATTAAAAGAAGGGTTGAAGATCCACCTGAAATAACTATACTGGTGTAGCGAAGAATACAGATAAAGAACACATTCTTGAGAACAGGAAACACAAATAGAGTGATGAGAATTGGTATCGCTATGAGCCCAACAGTCAGGCCAGCCAATGCTAATGCTACTACATAGACATTCAGGCTGGTACGTAGTTCTTTGAATTTACAAAATGCCAGCAAAACCAAAATATTTCCGAATCCAATAAACACTCCCAAGAGACCTTCGCTTAAAATATAACCAAGGCTGGACAGTTGAAAAACGTCTTCACGAACAGTTTCGTTGTTGCCACAAAGGAATGTCTCTGACACGTTCATATATCCCATTGTGGATGCGCTCAAATCTTTCATCACTTCAAGGCTTTGCTTCCGTTTAATGGATGTTTCCAGTTCCTGACACCAGTAGCTTAATTGTATACAATTAGACTTTGTAACTCGTATTTGTCGCTTGTATTCACTTTACTCTGCAAATATTACAGTGTACGTGTGTACATTAGTGGTTAACGTGTATTCATTCACCTTTATAAACGGAAACTTTGCTGACTGACAAACACATTTGCAGGTTAGATAATAAACGATACATGCTGAAGGCAGCAGATCAATGACCTTGAGTGAGAAGAAGGTGACTGAAGTCAACACAGTTATGGTGATTATATAACCTATTTTACCTAATGGGGTGTAAGCCGGGGCGAATATGAGCAAGACTACAGTGCATTCCCTTGCAGCTATTTATCCAATCAAAGTTTACATAATCAAATAAATATTCGCCTGTAGCCTAGGGTCACTGATCAACGGCTATTTGAACAAATATTTTAGTTTCTATCAGCTGACGTATATCGCTTGTTGTCTCCAGGATTGGTAGATTTGAATGGTTGTCAACAAATCGATTTACTTTCTTCGATGATGACTACATGAACTCTCACTAGTCTTCAGAGCGGGGAAAACAAACATAGCGACATGAATCGGTATCAATATGAAGGCAACAGTCAGGTCGGCTGTGGCTAATGCTACTAATTAGACATTCAAACTGGTACGTAGTTCCTTGGATTTACAAAAGGTATGGTGATATAACCTATACTTTACCTTATGGGGCGTAACAGTCATTTTTCTTTATTACCTTTAAATATGAAAGGGTTTAAGAGCTTAAGAGAACTGCACTTTGATAGCGAAGAGCTCAAAACATTTACCCTTGTACCGTTCTCACCGGTAATTTGCAATTAGATCTGCGGTTTTTAAAATATTCTTTATGGACTTAATGTGGATGATGTAGGAAAAGGAGTTTTTGACGAATTATTTTTTTTTTGTTTAATCGCCCACCGAGTGATGAAAAAGGGGCAACATCGTCAGCATGTATTGGGACCCTCCAGTTAGCGACTGTTTTATTGGGGTATTAAAGGTTATTGACGGTACTTTCCCCCCAGGCCGCCTAGACATGATATTCACGGTGTGGTTTATAGAGATTCGATCCGGTATTGGCACAACACAACATTTACCTGTTTATGAATAGGGTGTCTTGCGGTATTAAAGATTATCGACGGGACTTTCCCTCCAAGCCACCTAGACATGATATTCATGGTTTGGTTTATAGAGATTCTATCCGGAATTGGCGCAACACAACTTTGACATCAAAACGTTACAACAAGCCAAATGGTTGGAAACGTCACTCTTTGCTGACTTTCTCGATGCTCCATCTTCTTCTTCTCGGTCCTAACGGCTGTCCTCCTTCTTCTCCGGGTTTTTCACGTCTTCTTGTCGAGGTTCTACTCATCCTACGAGATGGCGAATACCAAAAAAACTGCCACCAAGAACAGCTCCTCTTCCACAGAGCCAACGTTAGCCATGAGAACAGCGATCGACCAGATGCTGAAGTTCAAGCACATGTTGCTGCTGATGAAGATGCCTCCAAGTCCGCCAAATCTGGTCCTGTCCGTCTGAGTCTTTCGACAGAACAGGAAGACGATGTCAGAGACTGGCTGTTCGACAACGAGTGTATCTGGGATAAGAGCTCCAAGGAATATAAAGACATTCAGAAACGCAAGAAGATTTACCGGGGGGAAGTCTGTGGAATCTGGCATTACCGTCGACGCCCTTGAGAAGTGGTATAACAACATCAGAACTCGGTACGGGAAGCTCATCAAGGCCAAGTCCGGTGATGGTGCCAAGACTTTCACTTCAAGGGAAACCTCGATCCTGGAGAAGTTCGTCTTCTTGAAGCCTCACCTGAAGGTACATCAAGGTCGCGCCCTTGGTTCCATCAAGTCAAAGGCGAAGTCCGCTTCAACTTCTGCTGCAACAGGAGGAGAATTATGCGAATTTTCAGATGACGATGACGAAGACGTACAACCTCCAACCTTCACCAATGCTCCACTGCCCATAAAGAAGCGTAAGGTCGGGGGATCGTTCAAAGACGTACCGCCGCGCTCCTACACGTCTGAGCAACTCTACAAAAAGGTACAGGACCTCCTGCACACCTGGACCCAACTTCCTTCTTCGAAGGCTGTCTGGATGGCGGCAGTGGCGCGTGATGTCGATCAAAGTCTCTGGCAACAGTTCCTGGGGGTGTCTTTCAAGTGATGTAGACATTTCTTCGCTGAAACCGAGCGTTTGAAAGACAACAGAACATCTACTCCATATGCTCCATACACTGCTATGTTGGTTTCTCCTGCTTCTGCTTCAACACCAATTGCGCAAGCCACAACTTCTGGTCGCACCATTCAGCCGCAGCAGAATGTCCAGCAACAGAGTGTCTAGCCTCAGCATGTCCAGCAGCAGTACCCTACACAGGCACGACAGGTAGAATATCAGCGGCAGAACCGGCCCGGTGGGGACACCACCACAGTCAAGCATCCTCAGCCTCTGACAACTTTGGTGGGAACGTCAGTTTTGGGACTTTGTACCACAACTTCGACCTAGACGAGCCTGAATTAGCAAATATGTGATTTTTAAAGACAGTAGTGCTGTGCAGCACTTGTTGCCATACAACAAATGCAAATTAATGCCCATCGGTGCTCATGATTGTACAGTGACTGTAAAGATTAAGATGATTCGATTTATTGTGAACCTCTATTAAAAGTATTACAACTTGTGAACATTTAAACCAAAAAAAAATACAAAAAATAAAAATTTGCTGTACTTATAGATATAGACTATCTAAAAGTACAGAGTATTGCTGACACTTTCAGTCTCATTTCAATATATTCATTTATTTATTTTTATTTTTTTGGAAACATTTTATTTAGTTTATTACCTTATTAAGAATTGTATTCCACATCAATAAATATGTAAATTTATAGTTATTTTTATTACAACTAAAACTATTCATTTTTAGGAAAATGGATTTGATGATGATGACTGCTGGTTGTCCGAAGAAGACAGTACAGACACCATAATAATTAAATAACATGCAATATCGCATAACAGTGCTTGCATTTAACCATATTGTTGACACTGGCGCTGATGCTTGCCATGGTGATAGTCAATTGTGGGACTGTTCTCTAAGCATAACATGGTCATGTACTGGTTTAAATGGTTGAAACTAATTTAAACTACCCATTATTTAATGTATCATAATGAAATGTACTGAAACCACAGGCAGGTCTATTGAGATGATGTTATTTTGTGTGCCATTGTAAAATAAATAAATAAAGTATAATCATTACTGTTATAACGTCGAAAATAAAAGCTTTACCAATTTTCACCAATTGTAATGTGCAAAGATAAAAAAAAGTCCCTTATGTGTTCATTTGATTGTTAAGGTCATGTGAATGGCAATGTTGTTTGTTCGAAAAAAGACCATAAAAAACTAAATGTTATAAGGCCGAATAAAGGTCACTATGAAAGCTCATTGAAACAATTTAATGTACAAGAGCCAGAATTTACTCAGGCCAAAGAGACAACTATTTAATAGCTTATTTTAATGAGATATTACAATAAGTCCATAATGTACTAAGGCCGACGAAAAATTCTATTTAATTGCTAATTTAAAAAAGTATTCTTCAACATTTTTAACTAATGACGAAAGAAAGTCTATTTAATGGGTAAAATATTTTTAAAAATTACATATTTTACTGAGGCCGAAAGAAAGTCTATTTAATTGCTAATTAAAACGGCCGCATGAATTTTAATGCAATACACATTTAAAAAAAGTTAATGTACAATAACCAACAGGTGAAGGGCCATGGCAAGGGCAAAGAAACTAATGAAGTCTGGGAAAATTAGTTTAATACATTTCTATATAGAGAGAGATCAAACTGAGTCTATTTCGTTCTCGGATTATCTATCGATATTGAAAAGTTATACTCTTTTCAACTCATTCAATCGTTCGTTGCTGCCATTCCACTGAACCAACATCAGACATGAAGTAATGCTTCAGTGTCAGACGCTGCCTCTTTGCTTCCCGCGTTGTTCGGTTGCCACGCACTGACTGTATGTCTTCCATCGCAGCATTCTCCCTCCATTGGCAGGGAACGATGTTGTGTTCTTCGTCCTCAACATCGACCCCTGGTGGAGTATTATGGCGGCTTCAAAGAAGGTTGCGGAGGCAGATGCACGCTAAGACGATCTCGGTTACCGTCTCTGGGGTTTGCTGCATGGTGCGGAGGAGAACTTGGAATCTGTTGGCCAAGATGCCAAAGGCGTTTTCAACCATGCGCCGTCCTCGGGAAAGCCTTAAATGAAGATGCGCTATTCGTCTTTCAATTCCCTCCTTGAAAACGACTTCATCAGCCACGTCTTTAGCAGAAAGACGCCGTCACCAGCGATGAAGAATGGCCTGTCGATATTATCACCCCGGCGAGGCTCTGAATCCGGGAAGCCAATGGTACCATCTCCTATCGATTCCCTCAGGTCGGAGCTGTTGAATATCTGGGCATCTGACGCTGAACCATTCGCTCTGACATCCACCCAGGTAAATTTGTATTGAGCGTAAACCAAGGCGAACAAAACAAGGGACTGGAACTTCTTGTAATTGAAGAAGGTGGAGCCGACATTCTTAGGGCGGTCGATGGCAATGTGTTTACCATCAAGTGCACCGACCCAGTGGGGAAGGTTCCAACGCTTCTCGAAGATATCCGATATGGCCCTCCATCCTTCCGGGGTTGTGGTAGCATTGACCGCTTCATCGCCATATTCGTCCATGATCGCTTCAGCAGCTTGGGGCACCATGTTGACGATGGCCGTCTTGGAGACATGAAAGTTGTACATGAGACTTTTGTAGCTGTCCCCAGTGGCGATATGTCTCAGGAACACAGCCAGTTTCAGTCCAGGGTCCAAGGCTTGTCTAAAGTTGGTGTGCTGCATTGTGAATTCTGGCCCGATCCTCTAAAGAATGGCTTGAAACGTTTCTGGTTCGAAACGACAGAAGTTGACAAACGATTGGACATCTTCCCTTTCAAGTTCATCCATCAGTTGCTCGTAGTGGCCAAATTGTGGTCGTCGCAAGAGCCAAGGTCGCACCCACCAGCGTTTGCGTTGTCGTCATCCACGAGGAGCCGAGGAGCCACGTCGACGTCGTCGTCAAGATCTTCATTGTCTTCAGTGTCTTCAGTGTCATCACCGGACTCCCGGTTCTGATCGTCTTCCAAAAGGAGTCTCGCCCTCAGAGGTCTGGCTTCCGTTTCTCTTCGTCCATGATGTCCATGGGGAGGATGACGATAGTAGAGGTGTGCACAGTTCAACAAAAAGAACTGAAATGAGGCTTGATCAACCCCACAACCTATTTTTATACGTCTAATTAGGCCAATTCGAATCATGCTACGACATATCCGGTAGAGTATTCGGATAGCTAATCCGCATATTCGTGTCGTATTCGGAAAATTCGTTAGCGTATTCGGTCTATTCGGAACTATGTCGGGTTGCTTTCGTACCATTCGGCACGACAACTCTGCTTGTTGTTCGGATTATTCGTTAGCGTATTCGGCTGATCAGTCCGAATAGCAAGATGATTAGGACTGATTCGGTTCTGGTTCGGTTCTGATGGGATAACACTCAGGAGCGGCTTTCGGATCTTAGGTTTCACTAAGATCAGAATAATACGAATGATAAGAATAACCGACTTTTTGGATGATTGCCATGATCTTGCTGTATTAGCACTGGAAGAATAATAATTTTCCAACAAAGTAACTTTGCGTTCTATGGTTTATGTAAGTGTGGCTGTTTACTGTTTGATTATGGAGCCATATAAGTGCAATAACCTTATAAATATGGTGTTAAACACCAATCAAACATACACTCTACATTAAGCGGGCGGTTGAAGGGAGCTTGATTTGATTTGATTTGATTTTTATTCACCGTAATATACGAAGAGAATAGTATACATAATATTATATAAGCAAGACATTCAGGGCTTCATGTTGTCTTGATGCTCTCAGAGCTAAAAGGGAACGGGAAGCCGATCTGTTTGTGGTGTCTGTATCGCGTCCTGTATTTGTCCCGTCCTGTCTTTGTTTGTTGCCAGTGGTGTCGAGGGTGGTTTGTATTATAAAGTCCTCTGATTGCCCTGAATGTCTTGCTTTCATTAATAATTGTGGTTTCCTTCCTCCATTGGGCTGGTACGCCTTAAATACAGCTGTAAACTCCAATAAAACAAACAAATAGAGATAACCATGCAGGACCCCTGACAACCACATTTTTTTAAAATAAACTACTCACAAAAAGTTAAGGATCACTATGAGAAAACAGGTGAGTGATAAGCTCAACTGTCATCCATGTCTCAGTCCCGCCAAATTGTTATGAATTCCTGGTCAGCTGTAAGTGGGCGATGTTATGCATTGAATTAAATGTTTGCAAAACTTCAACGCATTGACTTATTTCTTCTGAAGTTCTGACTTTGGGTGCAAGTGATCCTTAACTTTTTGTGAGTAGTTTATATGTCTAATATTAAAGACATTTGCAGACATAGAAACAAGTTCATAGAGCTTGTTCAGCTTGCCGAGCTAGGCATCCAGTTGACAAAAGCAGTTAGATTGGTTGGTTGTTCATTTTCTTTTCTGGTTGCCTGACAGATGTTTATTGTTACTGACAACACAGTATTCTTGAACACATGAATAGCTACACTAAGGCAACCATAAAATGTATATTTCTTGGCTGCATTAAGGAAATGTTTAAAAAATTCATTTAAAAAGAACCATATTCAATGTGTTTAAAAATATCAGAGAACAGAAATTTGATTAAAAAGAATTAGCTAATTAACATCAATAGGAAAATGTATATTTATAGATTACATTTTATGCAATATAATTCAATTAGAAGAACTACTATGTATCTGAAAGAAAAAAAAAATTTCCAATTCAATCTCTAAGAAGTGAAGTTAAGATATAACATAAAAAAATAAAATGTAAAAATAGTTACTGATGACTTAAGCGATACAAAAGACCCAGTAAAATATAAAAATCACCTCAATAAGTAGACATTTAATCATTTTCTGAAAGCTATGGAATATCACACTTTAACTGAATACTTTTCATTGATTTTCGTTATTATTGCACAAACACATGTTATAAAAATATGAATATAATTAAACTCAACAAGTATTGATAGAATGTTAGGCATCAGCAAGGATGTACAATATGACCATACAAAATTTCTGAAAAGCCGCTTTAGGATAATTTTTCCAAAACTCCCCATAAGGCAAAAACTAAGTGTTGCACCCCTGTATTGTTATTGTTTTCATTTAGAAATGGCTTGCC
>JARFOD010000012.1:246433-261227 GCA_031763545.1 Mopalia muscosa | reverse complement strand
TCCCCCCCCCCCCCCCCCCATTGGCTTACTAAGCGCAGGCGCAACACAAATCCTACGTGTAGCTAATCATAATAAATGATGCCAAACGTTTCGTTATCTTACGGACAGTTTGACTTATTTTGTGTTTTAAATGTATGGTAAAACATAATACATTTGGGTATATGTAGTGTAAGTTTAAACCCTTCGGTTTGGAGGAACGAGTAGGGTCGGCTATTTACACTATATATGAAATGAACCTTAAGTCACTCAATGCTGAATAGAGAAGATATTTACAACGGTTTCATAATCGTAACAGATTATATTTATCAGCTTAATGATTTTCGCTCTCTTTTTATTATTTTCCCACTGTTTCTCGATTCTGTCTTCTATAACCCCGACATTGTTCTTATAAGAATATCTTGTCAAACGCATCGATCTGATAAAAAATAGAGTACAAAAAGTGAGTTACATGACAATGTTTTTTTTTTGTGACATGACCTTTCATGAACACTGCCTTGTGTTTGTGAATAAAGTTCGATATCCACTAGATTGATTTTCTCCCAAGAAATGCTCGTGACTTGAATAACAGCACGACAAGATGTTTTTACAATTGATCACAATATAAAGTCGTGGATAAGAAAACAGTTTACTTTACTAGCTTGGCGCATGTTCATTTACTAGTATGTGACCATCTAATAAAACACTAAGCTATGAACCTGTTTCATATGTATTCACTGTGAGTTGGTTCCATCTAATAGATTAGCTTCAAACTACCATTCTTAATGATATTTAATCCAAGACCATGGACACGTTTAAGTGAATATTTCTTTTGGATTTAGTCCTGTACTCGTTTTTTTTCGATGACAAAAACTATATATCTGCCGTGACGATCATTATTAAGTCATGTATAAATGGTATACAGATCAGGAACCTTGAAGCACATTCTCACTGTATGATTTTAGATACGATTTCTGGGTAATTCCCTTATTTGCAGAATTAGTCCACTGGTTCTTCCTTTTTTCTCGACCAATCAAAATACCGCAAAAAAACGGGAATCCCCTCCAGTCGTAACTGCAAAATGGATACTATAAGAATGCATCATTAGGTGAGGAGCCGTGTTTCTTTTGCATTTTTGTATAAAACTAGTTTACATTTATCGCGTAAAACTGATAGGTCGAGGATATACCATTTTCACCTTTTTACATTGTGTATGTACACGAATATGCCTAGTAAATAAGTATAAGCACCTTTGGGTCCTGTGTTCAATTCTGAACAATAATACTACGACCTACAGATTTTCGGCGGTAGAGTTTTATCAATTGCAATGATTGCGTATGTGAAGCTTAATCTTCGATTTCGAGAACAGTAAGTAGGTGGAAGGATGTAGGGGGCTTCCTGTTACCTTGCACGGGGCTTTTCAAAGGTCAACATGAAACCGATCGGATGTGGCGTCTCGTGCTTTGCTGTATCTTAATTGTTTGTTGGTTTCCAGCGATGTCACGAGAGGCTTCTCTTACCCACGTTATGGGACGATGTCTTATAAGTGAAGTTACCCTTAAAAAGCAAATAACCGCAATAAAACGAAAAAGTTCAAGCTCAGTTTTATTCACTCTTTGCAACTCAGGGTGGCACGACGAGAAGTACAGATAAAACATTAATAAACACAGCCGACAAGTTAAATACAGATATCCAATGACGGTTGTATATACTGTTCAGTATGAATGAACATTAGCACATAAACAAGCCCCCATGTGGTGCCCAGTTATTTAATGTTCATTAATTGTAGTTCCTGGTACTTGAACATCTGAGCTTACGCGCAAAAAATAGTCTTACGCCAAATGTAATATCTATATTTTCCTACTTGACACAAATAAACGTGGAAACAAGGGCCCAAATACAGTACAGTACACATTGCTCGTAAGGTATATGTTACGCATTTTTATATCGTGCAATTATTTTGTAAGACCACAAGAGATGGAAGTATCTATGTCGATCAAAGTTATATCACTTGACATGAATATAGTTATAATATTGAATCCCCCAGATTGGAACCTGGGGCTGTTTTTTTAGCATACAGAGTTATCTAACCGAGTGTAATGTGCAGATGATATCGGCAGTATTTACCCACCCAAGATTTTCCTTTCAAATATATGCATGACCACACTAACAAATAATGTCCGTTCGTGCAGACTGTATATAACGAAATACAGGTACCTCGCTATTATGTTTTTTTTTTTAATTATAAAACTATGGTTCTCTAACGTGCCATGGAAAATATCTGACCAGAGATACCCATACAATTGAAGTTGTATTCTTTATCGCTGTTTCACTTAAATAACAAATTTAAACTTTGTTATAAAATACTTTTCACATTAAGTAAGGTAGTATAGTAAGCTACATGTAGTGTGTCCTATTTGAGTACACATTTATAGAAAGAATGGTTCTTTGTGGGTTCTTTAGAGAAGACGATGGTTTTATATGGAAACATAACGCCAAAAACGGTTCTTTGAAACAAGAAAAAGGGAGAAATCCTAGGAACAGCTGCTGTGAGAGTTCCATTCAGAGCCAAAACAAGTATTCCACCCAAGCCATGGCTGAACAACCTTAAAGGTTCCATTAGAGCTATCGTTGTCTTCAAGTGTATGTTATATATATACCGGTGTCTTTTCTCTATGTGTTTTGGTCCTGTCGTTTTATATGTTTATTAGAATGTCATGTGGAAACCCACTAATCGGGGTCTTGTATTGTTAGTGTTCACAGAATGAATTACACTTGCCAACCCTGCATAAATGTCCATACTTTAACAAGCTATTTTTCAAAGAGCCGTGTTTGAGAGTTACTGTGAACAAAGATCGAATAAATCGATTTTTTGCCACAAAATTATTCGAAATCTACCAAATAATAAGTCTGAACATTTTGAAGATATGATATGACGACTTAATCGAAACGGGAGTTTACCTTGACATTTAATTATTGTAGATACTATATGATAATATCAGAAATCTATCAAGTATAAAACTATTTGTGTGCGAAAAGTTAATACATATCTGTATTGTATATATTTATTTGTTTTTAAAAGTGCGAGAAAATCACTTTGCTTGCCCCTGGTCAATATATTCCATAACATTAAAACATTTAAACAATATGGCAAAACTATTCAAAATAATGCTGTTTGCCATATTATTCAAAATAAACTATTCAAAATAATTTTGTGAGTTGTGAGAGAAAATGAGTTTGCTTGCCTCCAGTCATAATATTCCATAAAATTCAAACATTTAAACAATATGGCAAAACTATTCAAAATAATTCTGTGAGTTGTGAGAGAAAATCAGTTTGCTTGCCTCCAAGTCAATATATTCCATAACATTAAAACATTTAAACAATATGGCAAAACTATTCAAAATAATTTTGAATCGTCTTTTCACGTCTGCGACACACTTATTTATGGATTTTTTTCATTAATGATGTAAAATGTTAAGTACTAATCACCAGCTACATTTCCTCGGCATCTGTATTTGTGTTCTACCAAAATACACTACGTTTTAAGCATTGACCATTTGTTTTAAGAAATACAGCTATGTCAACAATATCAAACCTATTTCTCATGGAGAGGGTTTGTGGATATGCCTGCGAGTCCAAGTTATGCCATGAGTTTTCTTGTTTGATCTGGGCTTAACGTCGTACTTAAGGATTCCATACGTTATCTCAGATAAACTCTATTTCATAAAGTGAAACAATTCGAATAACCCCGACTCGTGGAGCGCAGTACGGCGATCCCAGACGGTAGTATTGATCGGGGGGGTGCCTTAAGACGAACGTCTTATGGTATATGTCATCCCGCATATAGGACATAAAACGCAGACTGATAACAAAAGCAGATCGGCATGTTAATCCTAATTCCGCCAAACGTCTTTGAGACTTTAAATTATTATGACCGTATACCGTTGATAGGCCTACACGATTTGAATACCGCAGTCTATCAGGCATTATATTGGTAATCTAGATGCCATTATAGGTATACATGAAATATGATTTAAGCCCATTGTTAAAAAAAAACAAACAGTTATAACCAAGGCAAACTATAATATCTGACACATACTCATACACGCAATAGTTTTATATCTGTTTTAAAGGTATATTTGGGAATGTATAGGCCAATATATTAGCTCAGTTTATTGTTCACAGTGACCGGAATAGTTCAATAGCATAATCAACTTGTGTTGGTTGCATGCAGAAGTTATTAAATGAAGGTTATAGAAGGAGCATACTAAGTAGTTGGATACAATTTTATTTTATTGTCGCTCAGGGGAGTATATTTTCCTTGAGAAACCAGTAAGCTACGATTGAGTGTCTATTGAGTAATATTGTTTGATAATTATATACGTTTTTAGGAGGCAGTGCGTGACAAACCAATGCCTTTTTAAAAATTAGCTGTATGTATATCGGTATCGTCAGTAACCCATTGAGATAAACTGTAGGTATATAGATATAAACGTTGAGTTCGCGGTAGACGTGGCTCAGTTCTTATCTAGCCAACATATGATCCCGAGCAGCCGGGCTATAATCACCCATAATTGCTGTGTGTTTAACATATATGTACTTATAAACACAGAATGGCGTTCAGCCTTCGTTTACTTTTCAGTTAGTGACGTAGACTATGACGTTACTTGTGTCCCAATTGACTGATCAAACACATACAGTGTTATGGGGAAGTACCTATAGCCGTTGGCCTTCGACTAGCTAACGGGTAGAAACATAACCCTGGTTGTACGTGTTCCTTGTAGAACGGTTTCTCCCGCATTCTCCTTCACCCAGGAATTTACCAGCTCTAGTTTTGCAGCATGAAATGACAGTGTGGGCACACATGCAGGAGTTGTGATGTGTTTTTTTTTTTTATTAATCATAGTGACAATAGTGAGAGGATGACTGGATGAATCTCCGGGAGCAGTTAATTATATGAGCCAAGCCATTTACCATATCACGGTAAGTGTGCACTGATAGAAATGTTAAGCCATCCAAGTACCCCGAGCAATTTCCTGCTGCTCCTTCAACCAGGGAACGACAGTTCTGTAACACGGTGATAAGCTTCCGTATTGACTTTATGCGCTGGCTGTTCAGGAGCCCAATAGATGGCTTCCAAAGAGCACTAAATATATAGCTACTTTACAAGCCGTTATCAGGAAAATGTTTGACGTGCAGACAGAACATGATTGCTTGTGATATTACTATATCTAATTGGTAGGATTTACTAGATACTCTATTCACAATGTGACTGTGTCGCTTCTATTCTAATCGAGTTTACCCTACCATTACCAGTTCAGCACCCATCCGTCTTCCACGCCGTGAGTAGCATCCGAAGCTATTTGACATTATTGTGATCAATGAATACGGTAAGCTTGGCGACAATGTAAACAGTTTAATGGTATCATTTATCTTATCTCATCTCATGACATTTGTTTGCGCGGCGGGTTGTTGGGCTTTTTGGTGTGTGTTTTTCTTTTTTACCCTCTCTCTTTTATTTTACTTTTGTTCAATAACCTTGATGTCTAACGTTCAAGTTGGTTGTACAATTTTTTGATGTCGGCTGTTTAAAAGAATCAATTAAGAAAAATTTGAATTCAAAATAATAATTAAAAAATATATGCATAACAATTGCATCAATTGTATATAGTTATGCGATTATTAACTCTAAACACTTCATAGAATTACAAGTTGATAGTTTTATAAATATCCGATTAATACTCAATGCCATCTGTCGCTATTAAATCAGGGGAATCCCCGTAGTCTACATTTTTGGTTTAAGATAAGGTCCTGCGTTATTAAATTCAGTTCAAATTAGACAGTCAAATGTTACAAATTTTCTTAGAGGCCTATGCCTATACGAAACGTCTCAAACCGTTATAAATACCACATTTGCCTTTCGTGACGGTCACCATATATATAGTGTGATCGACCTCAACGTCGAAAACCAAAATGAATAGCTAATCGAACTATAATAATTGAATTGAATTGAATATTTATTCACCAAATGTAAATTTGTTACATGCAAGTACTAATGCCAGTTGGCGGGGAAAAAACCCCATAGGGGCTTGAAAAACATCAGTAACACGACAGTAAAACATCATTCTTCAATGTAGTGGGGTATTAACACCACATAGTTATGAAGCCAATATAATATGTCTACAGTATGATAAAATATATTTAATATATATATATATATTACATCTCTAAATGTCACAATAGTGTGACCTAATTCTTGATCAGTAGGAGAACCAATTTAAATATCACGTCATTCTGAAATCTCGGTAGTCGGACATGTAGGCCTACCTGTAATAAATAAGGTGACTGCCACAACTTCATTACATCACTGTACAGTGATTGATATTAATACCACATGTTTATTACGTCTTGTCAGTATGACAAAAGATATTAGGAATATTCTAATCCACATCTTTTTGCCTTAATGATAGCGTGACCTGAAGCATATTAGTGCATGTATATTATATCAGTCACGTTCGTGTGACCTGAAGTATATGATTATATTACATCCACCACTATAGTGTGACGTGAAATATATGATTATATTACATAAGAAACGGTCGTGTCTATGTATTTTACATCAGTCGCGATACTGTGACCCGAATTATATGAGTATATTGCATCATTCACGATCGTGTAGCCGGAAGTTTATGATTATATTACATCAGTCACGATATTGTGATCTGAAGCATAAAAGTGTGATGCATCTGTCACGATAGTGTGACCTGAAGTATATCAATTAATGTTTATTGTTATATCAGTCAAGACTGAAGATACTGTGACTTGAAGTATATTAGTATATATATCAGACACACAAGTGTGAGCTAAAGTGATTGAGTATATTACATTGATCACGACCGTGTGAGTGACCTGAAGTATATGAGTATATCAAATTATCACATCAGTCACGGTAATTGTGGCCTGAAATATATGAGTCTATCACATGATCACGTCAGTCACCATCGTGTGATCTAAATAAATTAGTAACAGTAGTATTAATATGACATATTTATCCCATAACGATACTGAAACTGTAAGTAGACTGTAAGAATAATACTCCGCCCTGCCGCCATCCGACTGTAATAGGAATTTCATATGAGAAAAATCTCAAAAAACCAAGCTTGACAACAAGCCTTACATTTACTCATCTATCTCCTTTTCAATTTTGTCGTGTTTTGGGTGCAATAAGTTTTAAATGTCCAATAAACTTTTTTTTAAATTTCTCCAACCTCCACGTTTTATGAACCTCTTCGGTCTTATGGGTTACAGTTGTGTCCATGTTAGATGTCATAAATCACAGGATATGTATGCAGCTGGCATGAGATGACTGATTGACTATACGCTCTGGTTTGATTGATTTGTTTGTTTGATTGGGGTTTTACGGCTTGTCCACTTTTCGTTGTCCCTTGCATTGAAACGGTGGAAACTTGGGAAGAAACTTCGTAAAAAACGACCACCTGGATTAACTCACTCATATACTTGAGCTCAATAGACGGACTCGAACTCCAGCGGTACATCGAAATGGGATTAGCTGGCGAAAACGGTCAATATCAATAAATATGCGCTAAAAATGTCCATTTTGTTCGTTCAGAGTCTATTCGGGCGCATGCCCCAACGGTCCAAATAATTTTATAGGGCTTTAGAATACGTCATCGCTGATTATGAGAGTACGTATTCAGAGCCGAAACAGATTGAAACTTTTAACTTTTTATACATCTCGGTCTATCTTTATCGGTAGATTTTAACAAAAAATGCATGTCATGAAGGCGACAAGATGATAGGCGCAGCATAGTCGAGGAATATCTATTATTATATCTATTGAACCCACCCTGCGCCTTCTACGAAGGTGATACAAAGGTATGGTCAAGTATGTATATAAGCTTTTAGATTAACCGGCAGGCCAATCTGTATGTGATCTTGCGCACATAGAGGCGAATAACAATAAAAGGTTCCTTTTGTCACCCATCATTGCCAGTGACAACACGGGACATTGCATGGCGGACAGTTCTGTCAAATAGGTCTGTCATACCGGATATAGTCGTCTTGGTCAGAGAGTCAGGGCTGTTTTCTTACGAGCTAATTGAAAAGCCGTGTCGAGCCATTACTCAGGTATGGTACACGTTTAATTGAACCGATGGATCGAACACTGCAGCCCCGAGCTATCCAGTCTGTGCGGGAGCGTGCACAAGGAGTTTCCAGTCGTTCTCCAAGCTTCAGGCTGGGTAAATTGCTAAAGCTGGCTAGAGACTACATCACGATGAAACATGCGTGAAGTTAATGAAGACTGTCTATAACGTCCCGTCACACCCTGCAGTGGTGTGTATGTAGGCTGCTGTCACAATCCATTCAGCTGGTAAACTCAGCCTTTATATGGCCCTCGCTTTTAGCAGATTTTGATATTTTTAAATAACATTTTCTTAGATGCCACAAATTGGCTTTCTTGGTAAGAAATCAAATGGTTAGAGACTTGATCATCGGCCAATATAATCAGGCGATAAATTGATAATCGCTTTAGTCAGTCGGCTTTCCATGCACCAGAGCAATTGCTAAAGACCAAACAGACTGTTGGTTGTATATACAATTCAACGAGATACATTTTCACATCTAAATTATCCCTACAACTATATGCATAGTTGAGTATCGTAATTGTTTAACTATACATAGATAATGTAAAAAATAAAACAACAACGATGTAGATCATATTAAAAATTGAATTTAACTTAACGTATTTTCGCCAAGGTGCATCTAGGCCTATATGGAAAATATATCACACGCAATATATAAAACTACTGCCAAGATACGTTTTGGAATAAACTACTCTTATTTACTTGACAAAAGAATAATAAATAAAATTTGCAGATTTGTTAACTGACTCAAATATATATATATTATAAATGCAGAGAAAGAACATTTTGCTTGCCTCTAACCAAGATTCGAACTCCGGTCCCTCTGGAAAAGGGCAGCGTTCGGACTATTAATGTTTCTTTACGTCATTATGATGCATCGATACCTTATATAAATTATAAAGTCATAAAAGGGTATTTAATAAAGTGAATAAATTGT
This sequence comes from Mopalia muscosa, assembly GCA_031763545.1. NCBI lineage: Eukaryota > Metazoa > Mollusca > Polyplacophora > Chitonida > Mopaliidae > Mopalia > Mopalia muscosa. The sequence goes on along the minus strand of JARFOD010000012.1, from coordinate 252,146 downwards.
TTATTCCAAAACGTATCTTGGTAGTAGTTTTATATATTACATGTGTCTATAAAGCATAACACCGCGTTGACGATACCTGGATCTAATCGAGTCCATGTAGGCCTACAGACATGCATGTTAATATACATTTTTATAGCCATACGTCAAATAGCCGTTCGCTGTAATTTATATGTGCACAACACACATATACTTGACGGATATAGTCCTTTGTAGTGCTTGATCGGTGTACACAGTCAAGTCATAAATTCTGTTAGCTTTGATGTCTCTACTTTCTTTTTTAGGTTGTGCGATTCACGCCTGGGCAAATAGTCATGGCTGACCTTTGAACTCGTGATGAGTAACCTCTGACCCCGGCTCACGTCGTCGCGCGTATTACCCAGAATTCTTGTGTTTAAGTCAGACTCGAAAACAAGATGGCTCAACAGCGATCGTCTGTGTCACGAAGGGGCTCAAAAAATGACACAGAAAAAGATGACGATGACACTGAAAACAATGGTTATGTGCAAATCTTGGTCAAACCACTGGAACAGGGTAGCTGTAACATAATTCTCAATTGGCTCGGTGGGGAAAGTATGAATTTCACCTCTCAGCAAGTCGGTGCTTTATACGGCTTGGGAGCTGTCGTAGGCAGTGTATGTTTATATCAGCTACTGAGGTGCGATTTAGTATTACTCTTACACCGGCTGTCAAGTCTGGTTGTCCCGACTTTCACTATTGTCTCCGCTTTTTATTGGCTGTCTTTATATTTTCGAAAAACGTGGAGCACTACCAGTATTTATTTATTATTCTCTTCGTGTTATGTCGGGGAAACTGTGTCTCATTTTTTTGTGGGTAATATCCCTGATACGGACGGGTCGTCGGTTTCCTCACCTGTTCCCAACTCCTCAATACAACAGCATGTCTCTACAGTCGACCAAGCACTCGACCCATCAATAAACTATGTTCTACAACCAATTGTTTTATTTATTTTACTACTGTCTGTAAGTTTTGCCAGTCTCTTTTCCTCATTGGAAACTGCTCACAGTGCCGTTGTGATAGTTTGGGTTAGTGTTTGTCGTTTTTTAGCCTGTACAACGTTAACAGTTTTACCATCTGGTTTAAGGCCTTATGTTGCCTACACCTGTGGCTTTGTAGGAATTTTAGTTTTCAAGTACATGGAAACTGTTCTCAGGCCCCCAATAAACAACTTTATGACACAGGATGGGAAAATTCCTGTCATCAAAAGGCGGAGATCTAGTTCGTCAAGTGCTCATGGATTTTCCAATAGATCAGCGCGCAGGACATCACTACCAGCTCTCATTCAGAAAACTCAGGTAAGGCTTTGTTTACATTTTTGTTAATATTGACATGTTGCTTTTCCAGGAATGAAGCTCCAATCTCTGTCTAGAAATGGGCATTGAAGTGAGCAGAACTTTGGCTTACTTTGATTGTAAATATTTGATGACCTCAACCTTAATTCACAATCCATATATAAGCAAGTATTTGGGTATCTCCAATAGTGCTTCTGTACCTGAATAGATGTGTTATTGTATTATAAGATCCTGTACATTAGGACAACTGACTGTCTGTCACTTGAATATTAATTTAGAAGGGGTAGGAGGCAACTCACTGGTTTTCTTTAGAAGTTTACCAGAGAGATGGTTTTTCTAATATATTGGTTTAACGCTGGATATAAAACTGGTTGTCACCTCCAAATTTTTATTTAATTTAGAGTGATTTTCATATTAAAATCTTGTTCCGGAATATGTGGACTTTGAATCAATGAAAGCTTATATCACAGTTGCTACAGTTAATAAAAAAGGGGCTCATTGGATTTTTTTAGAGTACCGTCTTCATGGCCTGAGATGTGTCTCATACGTGTGTTGCAATTAATTTGACATCATAAATGTGACTTGATTTCTTTACGGTATACATGCACATGTATTTAGTACTGGGCTATAATATCACTTGTGTGTTTATGTTATGATGCAATAATCACCTCTTTCTAATGGAATTATTGGGGGATTTTGTTTGAGGAAGCATATTAATAAATATCCTGTGCATTCATAGAGGTACACTAAATTGTATTTAGTTTAGTTTTTGCCACACATATATACATGTATGTAGGGGGTTCCAAAATAATATATTTGTTTCCCATAACAAGAATATGAAAAAACTGGGTACATGTAGGTAGGTGAGTACAATCGGTATATTGTCATAGGTGGGTAGGTAGACATATTTTTTATTATAATTATTTATTTTATTTTTTTTTATTAAAAACACAAAAAAACTATTAAATTTCTGAATAAAAAATTGTATGCATGTAATTGTTATTTTAGGCCTTGCTGTAAGCTTCTCTTATTTAATGGCAGTGTACTCGATTTTCATTGAGAAAAGAACATACATGTAACCTATATGCTTTCTGTTTTTGATAGCAAGTATATGGCTTAAATTCCAATTAAATGACAACAGAACATTTATAAGAAGTTCATGCATCCCTGTCTGTCTGAAGGTTTCTTGTTTTACTCATTGCACTGTTAACGACATCATTTGGGATTTAACCACAAGTATGGCATAAAAACCCCAAACAAACAAAGTAACCAATCAAAACAAGACACATGAAAAAAATCTTACAAGAGAACATTGCACATTTGAAACTCTCAAGGCCTCTATGTCAGAGGGGTTGGAAGCGGCTTAGCCAGAAATCAAAAGTATGGTGTTCAAAATGGTAATTCTGCTTCACTTTTCAAATAACTGGGTGTTGAATTTTGACAGTTTTTCTATCACCTGCATGTTAAAGTTTCTAAGAACAGGGTTACCAAATGAGGCAATTGTTGACTTCAGGGGGACGGGTAGATGCATATTATGCCGGGGGGGGGGGTTACTCGCTTCATTCATGGTTCAACGTGATGGGGAAGTCATGTGTGCTAACATCTATAGGGCATTGGAATATTTAGCATTGCTTAACTTATGTGCTCTTTTGTTGAAATCAGGAAGTATGGTTAAGTGGAAAAGTGGGACAACACTAACAGGGCTGTGGGAGTGTGTGTACACAAACAATATTTCTCCAAGTAAGGAGGTTAACATAGCACTGAGGATATGAAGTCGTGGTCAGCATAACTGGGTTCAATGACAGTTGAAAATCTGTTTTTCTAAATCACCTCGGATTAGTCGATTAAATTACTATTTTGGAAGCTATTTAAAAGACTTGAAATTGTGTCTGAGAAGAAGAAGATGGATTTTTAAGTTTAGAAAGCATCAACATTTGTCAGAAAACATAAATTTGTTCGATTACATCTTGATATATTGTCACAACAAGCAAAAAAGTTGGGATTTGTGGTGAATGAAATTCGAGGTGATTTAGGATAGCCCTGTTATTTTTACACAGTATGAAGAACCACATTTTAGTTCAACATGTGTTCTTTCAACTAAATAGAACAATGTTAATCACCAATCAAACAAAAATAAATTCATATAAATAGATAATCTGTTAAAATTTTAATTGTAGGGTGCAAGGGTTTCTTAAGATGTTAGCCACAGAATTGTGTGTTTTGTATATATTTGTACAGAATTGTTTATTTATTTATCTGATGTTAGGTCTGACATGTGCATTAAATCTCAATTGCAGACCATAAATTAACCCACAAAACCCACAACTGCCCACTACATGCAGTTGCTGGAATATCAACCCCCTCAACCTGTGAACCCAGAGGTGAGGCAAGAAGTATTCACTCTCTGAAGCATACACTCTAGACCAGAGATATAGTCAGATTTTGTGTGGTAATCACCCTCAGGGCCCTGCCTACTTAAGACCACTCTGGAACAGATTTATATATTATAATCTAATATGACATCTCTCCGAACAACAAGAATTTTGATGATTTTTTTATTATAATTATTGTTCAAGTAAAAAACAAAGTTACGACTTTATTCCTGGGCACTAAGAGTTTTAAGTGACTTTATATTCGAAATTATATCACTGTTTATGGATAAAACGTGCACTATTTTGTATCTTTCAAGGCATTAAATCACCACTAATAGACAATAAATTCACTGACAAGAATAAAGTGTGTTTTACCACTTTTAAGTACTTGAACACAAAGTAGAGGAAATAATAAACTTTGCACATAACATTTATCCCTGCCTTACTTAGGTTTTAAAGAGTACATTTGTACTCTTCAGAGTTGAAAAATAAAGTCAACATCTATAGTTACGATTTCGTGATGATTTTCTTTTTTTGAAAAAAATATTTTTCAGAAATACCCATATCCACTAATACATGTAGAATAACCTTACATAAATGTATTTATATACTTAATTATATTTTTTATATTTTGGTCTACTTTACGTCATTTAGAACAAAATTTATTTAAATTTGACTGAAAACTAAACTCAATTTTTTAGTTTAGATTTGTATAATTTCTAACTCAATAAATCTCGGAAATGCTTATCTTTCAAACTGTGAACTGATCTAGACAATATTGTTGTCTTCAATCATGTCAGATTATGTGAAATACTGCAAACTGACAGGGCTTTCCTTTGTAAGTTACTGTAATAGTACTTTGACAGGAGTCGGAGTTCACCAATGCATCAGCCTGGGGAATACCCGTTTGCAGCAGCACTCTCCCAAATACAAATTTGGTGATGAGTCTGACACATACCTGGCAATTCGTTATACCCTATTCCATTACTGGTAACACAAGGAAAAAAAAAAGAACACTGATATGATAAACTTGAGTTACTTGACTTATTTACCAGTATGCCCACTAGAAAGGTTTTCAGCACTGGTTGCTTAGCCGCCTGCTGACTGAAAAACATTAGTCCCAAATTTGACCCAAAAAATGTGCAGTATGCAATATTTCCAAGGTGTAAATATTCAATTCCAAATGAAAAAGGACACTTTAAAGGAAAAGTATTCAATTTTGTTTAATTGAGTTTGTAAGAAATTGATCTCCTGTATCAACCATAGGTACAGTGTATGCAAGTTTCAAACTTTCAGTTCTTGGGCTTCTGGACCAGTTCTGGTATTTATTACACATATAAGTGAAATACCCTTTAATATATAGTTATATCCAATCAAACAAACAAATTGAGAAAAGTCTAGTGTTTTGGGTGAGTGATTGGATAAGATCATAGAACTTTCTATTGAGTTATGTGGGTTGCTACAGCCATTGTTGATACTTTTAACTAGGATTGAATACATCATCTTTCTTCTATCAGGATTTATTGGAACAATTTTCTTTCCAAAAGAAACTGAAAATGGGATCAATGAACATGCTTAAATTAATGCTTTATAATACCACTGCTGTAAATGTTGTATGATACATTTAAAAGACTTCGCTACTTTGATATATACGTATTTACAAACAAATCAGTTTATATGCAGTGTAAAACTCTGAGAACATATGTGTAATTACACATAGCTATGATAGCTTCTTAATTGTATTATCTCGAAATAGACAATCTAGGACCACAAGACTATTCTGTTCTTGATTCTAAAGAATTCCTGCTACAGCGACTGGAATGAGATGATCAGATTTATCCTTCAGAAATTATTACCAGTTGAAGCTGCCAGATACAGGTTTGTCACAGCTGTTCATTTCTTCATTTCTATATAATATATCAGTGTGAAGAAATCAATTAAACAGGTCTCAGGAATATTAGACTTTCCACTGACAAGCTTAACATAATAGAGTAAGGTGACTACTCCAAAGAAAGATGAAAAATTCATATT
>JARFOD010000012.1:225471-240548 GCA_031763545.1 Mopalia muscosa | reverse complement strand
CTTCCCTCAAACTATAATATCAATAGAAATACACCGGGCACAATACTTCACTCAAACTATAATATCAATAGGAATACTCCGGGCACAATACTTCCCTCAAACTATAATATCAATAGAAATACACCGGGCACAATACTTCACTCAAACTATAATATCAATAGGAATACTCCGGGCACAATACTTCCCTCAAACTATAATATCAATAGAAATACACCGGGCACAATACTTCACTCAAACTATAATATCAATAGGAATACACAGGGCACAATACTTCACTCAAACTCAGTAAGTCTATATGGACAGAGAAGCACCTGTGTTACCAATCGTTCACCTAGTCTTAATTTATCGCATCACTATACGGGGACATGACGTTATCAAACAATAATGATTCAGGCCTTTGAAATTATTTTACTACCGCATGGGGAACTGATGTTGCCAAAGCAATCAGGGGAGTTGACTTTATTCAACCACTGGGAGGGGAGTTGAAGTTACTGGACTAGACTTCATGTCGAATCAATCCGAGGAGCTGAGGGTATTGGACGTAGTTATTGGAATAGTGTAAGGAAAGCTGATGTTATAGTGCCACTGTACTGAAAGCTGATGATAATGGACCACTGAAAGGGGAGTAGGCGTAATCGGATCGCTCTGTACGGATAGCGGAAATGTTCTGCTGTACAGCTCTAATGTGATTGTCACATGTCGACAAAAATAATGAAATATGCTGATGCCTGGTGTCATCAGATATCTCAACCTTGAACAAAACCGAACCAGTGAAACTATGAAAAATGCTTTAGAATGCGTTATGGTAATTATAATTATTTCTTTGTATATACATTATTCAGATCGAGATGCCTTCCCAGCACGGTCCCCGGATCAGCGATAATTCTGACGGTTCTATCGTGGTTCAGTATCAACCACAGACTGCAGGCAAACACGAGGTGGCTATAAACCTTTCGGATGCTCCAGTATCAGGTAAGAATAGCATCGCATACATGCCTTTAATTTTATTATGGTTACCGCAAAAAGCACCATTTGCAACGTATATAAAAAGCCCAAATGGCCCAGTTTTGATAATGATAAATAATTTCACTAGATTTAAAGAAGGAGGTTATCGCCGTTAATCTGTCGTGTAAAAAAACCCATCATATTGTGGATAAGGATTGTCGTATTCTATTATTTGTACGTAATTCGTACATATAATTGTATATTTTTTACTAATAAGGAGTATATATAGTTTTAAAGGCATATATATATAAGAGCAAGGTATCTGGTATACTTATGCGAGTATTGGATTCAGTAGTGTATAGAAAATATAAATATACGATGCTTATGTTCACTAACTTATTGCGGGATATCTGCTTAGGTTACCCATAACACATAGTCATTCCAGAAAAATCTTCTTAGCATGAAATTCAGACTAAAAAATAATGTAAAACAACCGTACCTATAAAATAAATTTATCACATAATTAGATTAACAAAATTGTATTGCCCGAATAATCTGAGATTGCTTCTCCGGTCTTTTTCTACTCAGACCGTCTTCGTCTTGGATGTTCAAGTCTCCATCGCAACCACCACCACACATACACAATTCTGCATCTGCCAGTGCTCGTTTTAGACGATTATTTTGCAGGAAATTTACGGCAGGCTATAATTACTTTATGGTGTAAATATACTTTCCGTAATAATCTGCAGCTGGCCTAAATGAGTTATCAGTAATGTACATGTATCACGAATACGTAGAGAGGGTTATAGTATATGACATCGGTAGATTAGGTTTTCATCCTTGATGAATTTATTTAGGAAACCTAATCTGATTTAGTTTTCCAGTTAAGTTTTCCGAGAACCATGCGTAAAATCAGCCATATATATGTATGCTTAAGTGATAAACGGTATTCATTTTATCAGCCCAAGTCACTCTGATGGACTATGTGTAATTTAGATCAAATATACAGCTATCTAATGTTTCACTTTTGGCATTGTAATTTGAGACTGTTAATAGTCGGGGCATGGTAATCATCACTTATTTATACAACTGTGAAGAAAGATAATCTGCCAGCAGGATTCTGAGATTATGATGGAAAAGCCGGAAGATGGCTTCTTAATATTTAGCGAGTATATTCCGTTGGTCGCTTATCGGTATACATCGTGGAGATGTGTATTGTTGCGAGTAAATCGAAACATTATGAACCACTGTGAACAGCAGTTGGGAAAATTGAATTTTTTTTAGAAATAATATATTGGTATGCGTACATGTGGAGCCACCACTGTATATTACCTGTAGAATGATCCCATATTAGTCCCATTGCTATAAGTGCTTGTGTAGTGTTTACCCTATATGTCACCACCGGCACATGTCTTTCATCAAAACGAAAACGTACGTTTATACAGGGAAGTGAAGTAAATGGTCGGTTGCAAGCCGTTTTATCACTTCTAGTTTAATTCTACATGTCTGGAATTCTTTTTTAACATAAGTGGAATTCTTTATTCCAGGCAGAAAAAGAATATTTACAAAACTTAAAAATACTTTGAACATAATCATATATTAAAGAGAATTCAGAACAAACTTGTTTTAACAAAAGTGGAAAGCTTTTTAGTGAACAGCACAGTCTTTATTTTCTTTGTCACTTTTATTTGTTAATATCAATAATACATTGATATTTAAGTGCACTGTGTTATCCTGAAAATAATTGAAATGTAATCATGTTATTAAACAAATGATACAAAATGATTGTCTGTCAATTTTCGATAAATCTATCAAAATATTTTTCTTTGTTCTAGGCAGTCCTTTCTGCTGCATAGTAGATACTATAGACGGCGGTTTTGTGACGGCCTATGGACCTGGTTTAAATGCTGCACGCAGCGGAGAGAAAACGAGCTTCACAATCATCACAAAGGGAGGAACAGCCAGTAAGTCAATTTCACGAAAACCCCTCATTTATATGTAGCCTAATACTAGTTTACATTTTTAATCTTTTTTTTCTTTTTGAATATGTGAAACCACTAAAGTAACAACCTAACAATAAACTGAAACCACGATCAGGGATATATAACTGAATCGTTTAAATATGCAAAGCAAAAAAGAGGATTAATCTTTTTTGAAACAAATCGCTCTTTTTTTTTAGAGAACCTTGATGTTTATATTGACGGTCCTACGAAGATAAAGCATGAGCGAGACGACAGAGCGGATGGCTCCTCTGTGATCAGTTACATGCCCATGACTCCTGGAGCATATCATGTTTCTGTCAAGTTCCGAGGAAAACACATCAAAGGATCCCCGTTTACCGCCAAGGTTTCAGGTGAGGAAAGTATGGCTTGTGCGATGTGTATGTAGGCTGAAACACTTTATACAGTAATTCATTTTGGTAATAGATATACATTCTCTAACTTCAGAGGTATTGTAAATTCTCAAACCCAGGGCTCACCTCTTTTTTACCTGCAGCTTTCATGGAATGTTGTATCACTGCAACATGCTCTTGGCCAAATGCATTTACAGAAAGTTCTCTTAATTTTAATGTTTTTAAACATAAATCACACTGACAGCGAGTTGTTGATAATTAAAGGCCGGTCTGCCACATTAAGGTGGTCGCGTATGTGCCTCAACATCTCCAAAGAAGGAGGTTATAAAATGCATTTATAACGTGTACATGTTATGCCATTGAGTCTATCTGACTGTAGCCTACCTTAACCAAAAACTCATCAGTCATATCTGTCTTGGAGCTGTCAAATGACCAAACGTTATGTTATTTCCAGGTGAAGGAAGGAAACGATCTCAGTTTTCCGTAGCGGAAACAGCCGAATACAGTCTCAATGTTGTTGAGCCTGATATCGTTAGTCTCATCGGGACCATCAAAACTCCTTCCGGTAACGTAGAACCATGTCTATTGAAGAAAGTGACCAACGGCAATTTGGGTAAGTTTCACAAAATATGTTTATGATAAAACGTTTGACAGGTTGACCAGTGCACAATTTACTTTAAAAGAATTTATTCTTTTGAATCACAGAAAATGCTGGGCCCCTGGTGTTCAAAAGAACAAAACATTTTTTATCCCTATCATGTTAAGTCAAACCTTCAAACTTTATAATAGTGAGAAAAAAATATATTCGAAATTCTAATAGTAAACAGTTAAATTTAAATTCTAATTTAGTGCTTTAGTGAATGTATTATGGAGTCATCGATAAGATGTTTAAGAGTATAGGTATCAACACACTATAGACCAGGCTCCCCAACGATGATTTTTTTTGTCATATGATGAGGTGTAGTTCTACAGGTTTGTAATGTGTACTACACTGGAATATCTAACTACTCAATATATCTTTTGAAACAAGCTTATCGCTGGGTGTTAGATCAATTTTTGGGCAACATCCATTGTTATTCATCATTTGGGCATACTCCTTGATGTTTTCTTTTCTTAACAAACGGACAGACATCGTGTTTCCCCTCGGCTCATAGAGAATCTGAGCAACAGGAAGACGTTATTCAACCTCATGACCGTGAGGGGAATCCTTACTGTCAATATCACAGGACTAGGCAGGAGGTAGATATCAGGGTATACAGGGAAAAGCTCTTAAATAAACTGAAAACAAACACCGACAAGATACAAGGCTAGTACAGGAAGGACTCAAAACATGCGTACATAAGAGAAAGCAACAAAGTGGTAGCGAGAAACGCCACAACAAATCGAGTTCGTAATTGTTGACCTGAACGGAAAGCCGAGTGGAAATTAAGCTCCTTCCAGCCAAATGCAATTACTCCTTTTGATAAACATGAAAACTCAATGTTTTACACATGAGCCAAACTACAACGTTAACAGATGTAACGTCTTTATCTGACGACACCCTTGATCATAAAGAGTATGTAGATTCCGCGTGTATCCATGGTACTAAGACAACTGGCTTGGCTTTTATTTGGGTTATTTTTAACCACATTGCAACACACAGTCTAAATCCAGGTGTGCTATGTTTTTGAACTGGACAGGTTGACTCAAAATTAAGAGAATCGGAATGTAGATTTAGCTTTTAACACACACATTCCTATAAACTATTTATTTACCCATCGCCTGTAAAGTCTTAATGTACTTTCACTAGACGCACTGTTTACCCGGATTGAATAACATGGAAGTCTTGACGGTCGGTCCTCAAATGTTATTATTGTTGGCGTTTAACTGAGTTAAGGACTATATATCTCTTAGTCTTAACTTCCACAATAAAAGCGTTAATAACTCACTCAATACCTTTTTAACTGCCTTCAAACAGGAGCCTATTCAGGACCATATATCTGATATTTGCCCAAATGACCCAACCTATCAGTTCAGGGGTGTGCAAATCTAGATTAATTAACTTTAAGATTCGATTGTGTGTTTGATTGGGGGTTTCTCATCGCTGTTTCACTCACACGACGGCGTGCCAGCCCAATGGGTGACGAACCACCCCCATGTGTGACGATTGACGAACCACCCCCGACATCACCGGCAACAAATGAAAACATCACAGGGCAAATATAGGAAACTCACAGGACAACACAAAGACCGCACAGACATATCGGCTGCCTGTTCCTTTTAAAGAACCCGGACAATCAAACAGAACAAGCCCATTAAAAACTACCAAAATTCACTTGGAACCAAATATTTGGTTTGCTAGATAGGCCAACATTTTACATGTCTGATTGACAAAACATTGTTCTATAACATATATTCAGCTGTGTACAAACGTGTGTTTTATTCCATTTATTATCTTAAATGCATTTCGTTTCAAACTTGATATTCACTGGCTATTTCATTTTGCGTTCAGAAGTGTCTGAGGTGAACACCATTACACAAGCTATATTCGGTCATATATCTGTCATATTATCTTTAATATCTATACTATAGTATTAACAATCTGAATATATCAAACGTTGTTTTATTTTTTATCCGACATCTATGGAAGTAACATATTTGTATCTGATCTTCAGGTATTGCATCGTTTACTCCCCGTGAGAGAGGTCGTTACGAGGTTACTGTACTGAGGGATGATAAGAACATCAAGGGCAGCCCGTTCAGGGTGGATGTTGGCGAGAAGGACATCGGTCAGGCAAACAAAGTCAAGGTGTCCGGGAATGGAATACGAGAAGGAACTGCCAACAGTGCAAATATCATCACAATCGATACTTGTCATGCAGGTAAATCGACTATTGAATTAAAAACAACTTAAGTAATTGCAATATGATTTGAACTCAAATCAAGAAAACATTGCTCTTTGAATGCGGCTGCGGCTGCAGGGAATTTAAGGCCCTTGTTCCATTAAACAATTCCAGCTTTTTGATTTTAAAGCTGAACAGATCACGAAAAACTCAACAATTACGTGATGTTATATTAATATCTTCTTACCAAACTTTAGGAAGCCAGAAAAGACCCTCATATTTTATCTCCAAGATTATATACAGCTTATAAATAGGCGCTTCTAGTCTTAGATGTTTTGACCTTTTACGACCTTGTGGCTTATAGCAGGAAAATGGTGCGAGAAGTTTCGAGTTCACGCGATCCTAACAACTAGAGATTGCTCATCATTGCTTTTTTTAGGTTTCCCTTTAATTAATAGCATTATAAGTAACAGTCAAACGAAATCTGAAATCAAGAAAAGCTCCAAACTGACCACAAATCTCTCTGCTGAAATGGCCAAAGCAACGATCATCATCGCGAGATGGTCACAAAATGTCTTAATTTTGTTCAAACCTCTTAAAATCACATGAGATTTCCTGAGGTATTTTAGTCATCCGGTGAAGTACATGATTGCTGCATTATTCTTGTAAGCTATATATTGTAAGCTATGATTAAATTACAATTTGCTGTTTTCTTATGTTTTGGTTGTATACATGTACATTTTTTGTGTTGCTTAAATAATACACATTATATAACTAAGATGCTAGCCGATGAGAGTCAAATGGCAGAATTGTATTCAGCAGGATACCATGACCTTGATTCAAAATTGTAAAAGGGTAAAACAATTAAAGCTGACAGAAAACAATAGATACATCGTCAGCTATTTATTTGTCCTATAATATATTGGTGGTTAAAGATGAAACTCTGGACCGGATTTTTACATTTAAACGTGAACTGAAAAGCTTGAAAGCTGCAAAGCTTTTTTTTATCAGCTTTTCCAAAGTCCAGATGTTTCCAATTAGATAAATGCTGCGCCTGAAGAAAAGTTTGCTTAATGTAAGCGTGGCCGTAAGCAATATTTTCATTGGAGACATATAATATACCAGATTATCAAAGAAGAATGTAAATTGCATTTTCCATGATGACCAAAACGAAAGCAGAATAGTAATGATGTTGTGTTGTGATATACTTTCAGGTTATGGTGGTTTGAGTGTTGTCGTTGAGGGCCCTCATAGGTCTGATTTAACCCTCAATGATATCCAGGATAGAGTGGCTAGTCTCAAATACAGTCCCCATGAACCTGGGATCTACATTGTTAATGTTAGATATGCCGATGAACATGTCCCAGGTAAACAATTTACATAGCTGGTAACTCAACTGTTCAAATAATTTCAAAAACAGTTATATGGTATTGATGGGAGGCAATGTGCTCTAGACATACATTTAAATACTTCGCTATAAATTCATTATATTAATTTAAAAATCAGTTAACAGAGATTGGAAATTATTAAAACGACCTCGTCGAATTTACAATTACATACAATGGAAAAAGCCTTTAGTATAATCACATAGGCCGATCAGTTACAAAACGATGTCAAAGCTAGATAACCTTATAGCGGTCATCTGTGGAACTAGACAAACTTGGCGAACCCTATATGTAATAATTCTATAATGTTGGTAATATCCGCAATTGACTGTCAGTAACATGTCTTATTTCTAGGGAGCCCCTACCTGGTGGATATCGGCGGGCAGCCGTCAGGTCGTGTCAGACAGTGTGGAACCAAATCAGTGCTGGCCGCAGAAGTGGTTTCTCCCAACTCTACCTGTGAACTTGTCTTCAAACTTTCAGGTAAATTACCACATTCGATGTTCATAAAAACAAACTGCTAACAAATTTTTTGAAAATTTCAAAATAATGCTGCATTTCAAGGTGTTTACTGTTCACGTATATCAGATATTCCAAAATTTATCTCAGTTATAAGAATATTGAGTTTTAGAATAAATACCAACAGATTTCGTTAGAGTGCATGCTTTGTAGAATTCACCACGTATGGTGTAGAATAAAGCGGATATACGGATGTGTCAAGTTAAGTTTTCAAAAGTAGAAAAAAATATATATATTTTAGATATATTTCAAATAAAGGGCTTTTTGTTTTAGGTAATACAATGCATTACAGGTATAGGCCTTTATTTCAAATGTAAGCCCTGTGTTATGGGAGAACCTTTAGACATGTATATCCATGATATAATTTCTCTTTCTACGCCAATCCACGATATGCTCGTCATTGGAGATTTTGTTTTTTTCAGGTACTAACCCGTTTGACATGGAGGCCTCATTGACAGACCCATCTGGTTCTACTGAACTTATAGATGTCGTTGATGAAGATGATTTTCACTATATTATCCGCTTCCAGCCTAAAGTCAAGGGAACTCACACAATCAGTATCAAACACAAGAGCATGCATATATCAGGTAATCTATGTTATACGAGTACCCGTGTATAATCTCTCTGAAATCATTATTTTTGATTTGCCAGTGTACACCTACTATATAAATATATTTAATTACTTTATATATCCACGTTTGGATTCCAGGATAAATTATACCAGGTGGGCGTAAACTTGTACACTGGTTCGTACCAGTCAAGCACAGTATAGTAATGCATAGTGAAATAATCTATCAATAAATACATTAAATATTTACAAAAATAGTATTACCTTAATTAAATACCTTTCAATACCGTATTATATTTTCATTCTTCCTACAGGCAGTCCCTATCAGTTCACTGTGGGTCCGATGGTAGCCAGTGGACACCATAAGGTACAGGTGGGTGGGCCTGGCCTGGAGAGGGGTGAAGTGGGCGCCAAGAGTAAGTTATATCATTAATGCATGGATATAGCCAATGTTCTTTAGTTCTTTGAATGTGGTACAAGAATTCAATGGACCAAATATTTTGAGAGTTCTAATAATAAGATCCAGCCACTATGTTATTTGACTTGACCTTCATTTCGAAAGAATCTGGTCACAGAATGGGAATTGATCTACATCGAAAAAACGATAATGTTGATAACAAAATACATGCACATTCAGTTAGATTATATGAAATTTGGATACAAACTTTTTATTACAACAGCTGCATCTCCATATATAAGTGGCAAAAAAGAATAAATAAACAAGGGATAAATATACCGAAGATTGGACATGTTAAGAAAGGCAGTTTGACTAAAACAAGCAATAAAATATAACAATAATTTCATATCAAATTTTGCATATAATTTACTTATAAAAAAAACAGTTTGTCGAGATGGAGGTAAAATAAATAGGCTTACACACAGATGCTTTTTACATAAAACTGAAACAGAAACCCATTTCCCATATCCTGTACGCTACAATTGCCTAACATGTAAGCAATGGCTCCAATCGCAGAATTTGAAATCTTCCTATTTATGGAAACAGATGTGTTAATATACTTTGTAGCTGCAGAAGGGGGTAAGCTCTTTGGGAATCCGTTCAAGTCTCTCGATTGGGTAATTCTATTAATTTTAGTACCAGGTTTAGGGTATGGTTAGGGTAAGGTTTAAGCTCAGGGTTAGTGTTAGTGTACTCAGTGTTGACCGTCCAATGTAAGACAATCAATACATTTCAAATTGTGCCTGCAGATGATTTCAATGTGTACACACGAGAGGCCGGTCCTGGGGAGCTGTCTGTTGCCATTGAGGGCCCTTCAAAGGGAGATGTGACATTTGAGGAAAGGTCAAATGGAATGACAGGCGTGGGCTTTAGAGTGTCCAAAGCAGGTAAGGTGTACAGCAGACCCGATAAAACAAGAATGATACTCTATTATAGGTCGATTTAATTTTATTAATGCATGACGGACTTGGTCCGAAAGTCACTGTTTATGACAAACCACTGATATTGTTTGCATATTGATCCCAATATAACACACTAAACAGTTGCAAAAATATACAATTTGATTTAAGATTTTTAAAGAGGCATTTAGAATATGGTTCACAAGTGACAAATAAACGAAGAAGCTGTTATAATCCATTAAAAAATATTGCTTGATGAAGACCATGGTTGCTCAAACGAACTGTGTCTAAAACGTTGAATTAAAATCACCCGTCTTTGGCAGTTTAAATACTCTAAATTACTTCTTAATTCCAGGGAAATATGGCGTCCACGTTAAGTACAATGATCAGCACATCCCCAACTCTCCTTTTATTGTGAATGTATCACCTGATAGCGGTGCGGTTCGGGGCGTCTCTATACACTCTCTAAGGGACAAAGGGTTAGAGGTAAGTCAAGTATACATACATAAAACAACCATTATGGACTGCAATTTACATGTACATTTGGGCCTCCTCGTGTTAGAGAGGTCGGGACAAGTTGTTATATTCGGTCAGTAAAAGGTTGGACTTTATTGTAAACCTTCAAATCTATGTTATAAACTTTTGGTCCTTTAATGACAGGAAAGTGTGTTGCCTTTTACTAGTTGGCAAAACTCTGTCGATATTGGTATGAGTTAAAAGAGAATTGTCCCTTCCTTTAAAATGCTTCATGTTGCATCATTATTGTATAAATTAAGATGTATTGTGTGAACACTAAGGACAAAAAAATGGGGCTCGATGACAATCAATAACATTCAGATATGTACTGCTTAGAAAACTGTTATGTGAGACTGATAGAAAAATCATGTTGATTTTGTCTGGAAAATATACATGAAGTGATATTTAAATGTACATCTATTCTTATCACTAAAGAACAAAATATATAGCGTCCTCATATTGCGATTGTGACATGTATTTTTTGTTTTCCGCCCTTAGCCAAATAAGCCAACTACTTTTAGTGTCAATTTGAATGGTGCTAAAGGCGAGCTCCATGCCACTGTTTTCTGCCCAAGTGGTGCTCATGAGGATTGCTTCATCCAAGAGATGGATGAAGACGTGTTTGGAGTCAGGTTTGTCCCCAAAGAGAAAGGAGTCCATTATGTCCATATTTTGCTCAATGACACCCACATCCCAGAAAGCCCATACGCTTTGATGGTCGGCTCACTGGCCGCAGACCCGGCAATGTTACACGCTTTCGGTGAAGGACTAGAAAAAGCCAAAACAGGTACGAAACTGAATCCCACACAGTGTCTGCAACATAATTTGTTAATCAACTCAGACAGAAGAATACCCCATTACCTCCGCACATAACCAATGGTTTCTGTACAATTTTTATGTGGCGGACATTCAGAATGATGGGGCTCAAAACAACAAAAAGGTCTTCTTATTTAGAAAGAATCAGTAAACATATTACTTGAACAATCTTTGTTTAGGAATAACCAGAAATGTTTGCCAAGTTTTTATATTTTAAACTATTGCTTCCTTGTTAACAAATATTTTGGAACAATATATGTTGTTCACTACTAACTAATGTACTGATTACTGTTTCAGGCCAAAAGAACAGATTTACTGTACGGACAGCAAATGCTGGTTCTGGAACTCTCAGTGTGGTACTAGAGGGTCCCTCTAGAAGTGCAATCAGTTGCAAAGAGTTGGATGACGGCTACGAGTTCATCTACACGCCTTTCTCCCCTGGAAACTACCTAATCACCATCAAATACGGCAACATCAGAATCGCTGGCAGTCCGTTCCAGGCAGTTGCTACAGGTATAACTTGATCCTCTGTATCGACAAACCTGATGCTGAATCCTGTCAAGTTCTTCCTGTTGCAACTGTCCGGTTGTTGAGCAATATTTTGGACATGCGATTTCCGATGACTTTAATATCATTTATCATACCATGCCTATCGCCAGCTACTACTTATTATCAATTTACAAACCTTAACAAAATTTGTTAATCTGTAACCACTAGTCATTCTCAGCACTCGCTAGCATTGTCATTCTCCTGACTAGGGTAAAAGTGAGGAGTTACCTTATTTTGTTTTGTGGCATGATTTCGAAGTTTAGAGCAAGATTTTCTGTTTGAAGTGTTTTCACTAAACAGATTTAGCTAATCTTCAGAACTGTCCACTTTTCTATGAGAAATCACTGAGACAATTAGAATTCGGCTTGTCATTTATTTGCATTACTTATAAACTGGGTCTACAGTGGCTCACTCTTTCGCGAAAAAATGGACGATCCTTCCTATGACTTTACATAGACTACTTTGCCAAACGGGATTATATTAAATAGTAGAAATGAAACCCATTTAAACTTTACTCTTACACAAAAATCCTCCCTCCCATATAACCAGCCTATCCCTAGTCTTTCCACTGTTTCCATCCCTGTTGATTGTATACCCACAGTTTCTTGATCTTACCTAGGAACAATAGGATTGAATTGGTCAAAACTTACATTGGAGATACCACTCTCACTGATCAGAGGATCTATGTAAACTCTTAATAGCCTCTGATAAACAAAAGTGTGTTTCTGGAGGATAACAAGATAATGGTTTTCTTTTAAACACCAAATTAAAATATTACTTTACCCGTTTTGATACTTAATCTTCACACATTGTATTCTTAATTGTCCTATACCATATAACCTTGTCGATTTCCTTCGCAATGACCATGTTCTGGCCATCCTAGCTTTTTGTCATCGGGTCAAAAGGAACTGATTTCCATATATACATAGCCGGTGATCGGTGAGAGGCATTGCAAACAAAATAACTACTGTTTCGGATATGACAGAGTAATACCCCTTTCCTTCAGTCCCGAACTAATGACTTTGTTTGTGTTTCCCCCTATTACCAGTCTACAGTCTAATACTTTTAAGATGATAATCCCTCTTCTACTCCTCATAAACGTATAGCTTTAAATCATTGCTGTACCTTTATGAGATTCTGGACGTTCATCCTACCTTGTGTGTCCCCTTGTTATTTGTGTTTTTATGTCCATTGTCTGTTCACCCCAGTGTATGTTGTGTACCTAGCAGCAGTTTTAGAAGAAATTCAGGTAAATTATTTCTGAGAGCAAATTTGTGTGAACAAATATTAAGTCGTAAACTCCCAATGCGTCGGAATCCAAGACAAGAAAGCTCCATCAATAATCGTATTAAAATAAATACTTCCTGTGGCTGGATTTGGGGTGTTTTGACGAATTCAGTTATAATCCTTTTGGTCAGGATCTGTATAATGAAATGTTTGACCAGTGAACACACAATACACATAGAGACATAGTAAGCAGAAAAATTGATAATATTGGCAGCTATTTTTTGTTTCAAAAAACTCTTGGATTCTGTTAGAAGGTGAAACAAAGATATACACATGTAGTGTTATTTGTATGATGGGCGTACTAAGAGCCAGATAAAATTAATCTCTCTGTGTATATAGGTGTTGGCCGAAAGCCCTCCCCAATCACAGAGCAGTGTAGTATGGTGGTGGAGACGGTAGAGAAGAAACCTGGAACAGGGAAAAAAGCAGTTCATTTCACCGGAGATGCCAGTAAAGTGGCGGCTAAAGGCAATGGATTGAAGAAGGCGTTCACTAATCGTCTCCTGAATGTCAGCATTGATGTAAAAGATGCTGGTAAGTAAATTGAATGACTGTACTCGGACAAAGTGGGGCTAAGTCGCAATGGGTATTTTTATTTATTGAACAGATTGCTAACCAAGAATTCTTTCTATTCCAAGCTATCGTTTCTCTACATTACAAGCCTGACAGAACTACTAAAACCAGAATCCGCAAACACAGAACTGATTGGAAGTCAGGTAGAGGGCGTGTCACGATAAGACTCCGCTGTTGAGAACTTGTAGGTAGAGGGCGTGTCACGATAAAACTCCGCTGTTGAGAACTTGTAGATAGAGGGCGTGTCACGATAAGACTCAGCTGTTGAGAACTTGTAGGCAGAGGGCGTGTCGCGATAAGACTCCGATGTTGAAAACTTGTAGGTAAAGGGCGTGTCACGATTATACTCCGCTGTTGAGAACTCGTAGGTAACGGGCGTGTCACGATTAGACTCCGCTGTTGAGAACTCGTAGGTAACGGGCGTGTCACGATTAGACTCCGCTGTTGAGAACTTGTAGGTAGAGGGCATGTCACGATAAAAATCCGCTGTTGACAACTTTTAGATAGAGGGCGTGTCACGATAAGACTCAGCTGTTGAGAACTTGTAGGTAGAGGGCGTGTCACGATAAGACTCAGCTGTTGAGAAATTGTAGGTAGAGGGCGTGTCACGAAAAGACTCCGCTGTTGAGAACTTTTAGATAGATGGCGTGTCACGATAAGACTCCGCTGTTGATTCTCAACAATGGCCAATATATAGTCATTGATTGTCAATAACGAATATTTGAAGTTTAGTGATAATTTTTTGCGGTGGTTGTTACAGGACCAGTTACCTCAAACCTTGGCTGCTTTATTCAACAAGATCTAGTTGAGGATTTAGGTTCTAGCGGCTCGAACCCCAAAGGGTTGTAATGTAGAGTAGCTCGGAGAAAATAAAAAAAGATGACATCACAAAGCCTTTGCGACATTGTCCACAAACGCAGTTGTTCTCACACATGTTTTTAAACACTGGTCTTCACAGTATTATAATAATGTGTGTGTAAATTTTGAAAGTTTTTGTGAAAATGATCCCTGAACTCAGAAATAATTTGTAACATAACTACATTAGCAAAATATCTGAGTACACCACCTTAAAAGAATATTTTAAGGCATTAATATATTTATTATTCAATTCATTGAATCAGGCTAAATAAAGACATGCTTTGGCGAAGTTATCAAGCTTAGTTTAGGAAATAAGCATTCACGAACCTTAATATCCAATCAAATGATCTATTCCAGACTTCGCAACCATATAGTTTTAGTGGTGTCACAAAACAAAATGTTGGAAACTCAGAAGAAAGAAACACAGCCCCATGAGGGAGCCGGTGGGCCATGATGGCCCTGCAGAATACTCCCTCGGCTTCCTCGGTCGATCGTAAAAGGCGAGAAAAGAGGTTGCTTTCTGTTGCCCT
>JARFOD010000012.1:198879-218696 GCA_031763545.1 Mopalia muscosa | reverse complement strand
CCCCTCTTAGACTCTTCTCTTCAAACTATCTTAACAGTGTGGGCGTCAAGATCCATTCATGGATCTCTTGTTGTTATACTAACAGAAAAGCCTTGGTAACAAAAGAGTGAATCAAAGGTTTTTAAATCATTTTGTAAACTACTGGTTTAAATTTGACTTATGAAACTTTGTTAGTTTCAAATTCTAAGTAATATTCGACAAAACCTCGACAAAAGGTGGACTAAATGACAGATTTCAAACCAAGTAAATATAGATAGTATCAAAAAAGGTGTGAACAGGAGAATAAAAAGAAACTTGTGGACGAAATATAAATGTCTTGCAATTTAATCGGATGTAGGATTGGCTGTTTTGATGATCTCCCGACAGGGTTGCTCCTATCCCATTCTCTACTATAGCCCTAAAGGACAACACATCTGTATGGAGATTTGTTGAATATGAGCCTCAATCATCGCTAGCTACTCGCATCAGAAAATTGACTTGAACTTGAGGAGATAATCTGCATGGAAAATCGTCAAATTGGTATTTTGTCCACGCGATAATAATACCGCAAAGAGTAAGATGATTCGATTTGCTAGATTACGGTTGTTCGGTGGTAACTGAGCGGAGAAAACAGTTCTATGGGGGCGATTTGCCGTGCGGTATCAGCCGAGCGAGGTAATTGAATTTGGCAAAGGAAAGACAAACTATCAAAAACGATATTTGCAATAGCTTTCTCATGTTTATTTTCCTAATTCAATACGGTTCGCGCCCTTTTCTGTTTGGTTCACAGTGAGCCTCGAATAACCCTTACAATAGATTCCAGGCCACTAAGACACAAAATGCCAGAGAAATAATTCTAACGAAACAATATCGTATTTCCAGCCTTAAATCTAATAAGTGATTAAAGAGGAATGCCACAGACATATTAGAAAGTCTTTAATGGATTTGGGAAAAACATAATGCAGTCAGTGCCCGTCACCACAACTTGACAAGCACTGATCTGCCATGCGTAAAAAAAACTACGCGGCAATCTGATAGGGAACCTCAGGCGAACAATAAAGAGCCTTTGAAGCCAACCTGACTGAACATTTTCTGGAATCTGTCAAGTTTGAACTACCACATGCACCTCACAACAAAACTACTACCTAAAATATTGATATTATGTTTCGCCTATCCATTCTGAAAAGATGACTCCAATATTGAGAAGTATACTTGTTCGAAGAGGAGAGAAACTAGTAAGATAAACTTAACGACTATACAAAAACGTCTATATGTAACAAAGTTATGTTTCTGATTTTTCTCGGTGGAAAATAAAATACATTAAAAAAAAACCCAAAACTTAATGACTATACCAAAACGCAATATTATGTTTTGTCTATAATATTCAAAATGTTTATAAACATAAGCACTACCAAACCACTTCATTACGTTATGTCTACCATACCTCATATTTATACCGAAACGATAACTCTTACATAAATATTAAGACGAGCAGAAAATGAAGCAGGCTATATTTATGTATTTATAAGATGCAATCGAATAACTTGAAAATAGTATATTATTGTAGTGCTTCATATATGATGGTACCATATTTTATGTCGACATAAAAAAAGTATTTTGGGGTATCAGAATTATCAAAATATTTGTATCAAAGAGGAAGACACTGTTCTTAATCTTCGATCAAATGCATGTATTAAATCTAGGCTAACTTTGATTTCTTTTGCCTGGAAATGTTATCTCATCCTCACAAATCTATCGCAAGAGCTACCGTTGTTGTTGTTGATTATAGTGTTGGTATCACACACACGACACTTGTGGACTTAATCTCTGTTAATACTGCTAGACAAAGGAAGGTCTTTTCTGAACATAACACGGTGCAGTTCATGACGGAGAACCTATTAGGAGCTATACTTTAAATTGACAGCTGAGGAAAATGAGAAGCAAAATGATATGGAAGATCCGCGTGCATGGATGTGTCTTATCAAGACAGGATTCTCTACTGCGTTTCCAACCTTATAGGCCGTTTCAATCCTATACAAACTAACACATACTTTCCAGTGTGTGAATGGTTGTAACAATATTTTTTAAGATCCTAATTACATTATATAAAACGACCATGAAAGGCATGTGAACGTACATAATTCTGTAAATGTTTGTATTGAAACAACTGTTTCTTTTTTATGTAGCCGGAAAAGAAACAAACTGTTTTCAAAAGTCTTAAATTGAGGAACAGCTCAGATCTTAACCCTTCCATCATTCAAGCGTTCATCGCAGCGTTTATGATCTTGTTAGTGGCATTATACACGCATCGACGGTTTACCAGATAGCAATATGGGGAAATAGGATTGCCTTCAAAGTAGCAATTTTCATCGATGGGAAATTCGCTTTGTTTGCCATACACCTGATCTGTATGGGACATTATCCTCAGTTAACTGTATTACCTCGCCGTGCCCGTTGGGTAGAAGCTGTGTACAGTCTGTCCGTCCCTTAGCAGCTGTCCATTGAAAAAGCTCCTGTCGACCCTTACCTCTGGCGCATATGTCCGAGCTTACAGCCTCGCAGGAATTTAAGATCACCGCCAATACTAACCTAGATAGCTCTGTAACAGGAGAGCTTAGCACCCCAGGCGAATGATCCAAAAATTAGGAGAAAATTGGATCAGGTTTCGCCCACCTGATCTCCAAAGTTTTACTCTCAAACAACCCATCTCATACATATCTTGTTATCATATTAAATGGCCGTGTCCAAGAGAATAATAAAATAGAAATCATAATTTCGGTTCCAGTTCAAAGGGATTTATTCGCTATTTATTTTGGCAATGTATACTGTAGAGTTCAACATATAACGAATAACAATAACACTTCTATCTCCGTAAGATAGAACATGAAATTACACAGGAAAGGTGTAACAAAATCTCACCTAATAAGATATGGGGAAATAAACCGCTGTTGTCACAACTGTCTTGCACATTGAAAACCTTCTCAAGAACCGTACTTAAAGGCAAAGTCTCTAATCGACGAATTAATATTCCTTGTGAATAGAAAAGTTTGAGAGAACATGGATTCATTTACAATTATTATCTTTACATTATTTGATTAATTTATCAAGATAATTCCGAGTATTTGCATAAAATGTTAACAATTTAACGATAATATTGTTCCCAGGACGAGTGATTCTTGGTTTATTGGGTACACACACTTATCCTATTCCGGTAGTCTTTTCGTCGAGACTGAGGGTCGAATATTACATATACATTACCTTACCATATTATCTAAATAAGCCACTCGTTATCATTATAGTCTGGTTAAGGGAAAAGGTGTCGACATTTTACGGCAAGGTATGTTACTAATTAGAACACCATATTGACAATGAGGACGGCTTTGTTATCAGATCTTTCCTGAGTTTTAAATGAATTAATTCCAATCGAATAGGGTGAATATTTGAAGTGGCTGCAATTTTATATTAATCCCCACCTCTTAACAATATAAATCACATTAAAGCACCCGGACCTGTTTAATCTTTGTAATATCCAAACCAGCTCGATGTTTTTTTCTTCTGGTAGCGTACTATATAGGTTCCGCTCCTGGAGTCAAAACATTTACTGCTCGAATCGATGAACTTACGCTCATTGTATAATTGTTCTCGCTCCTATTCCCTTAAAATCTATTTTATTTGCTGCGGACTGCTAGTCGTTGCGTAACTCTTTGAGCAAGAATCAGCAAACAGTTCGTGGGATATTTATTCGAACTGAATTTTTAGTTTTCGACCATCGATGCGTAGTAAAGGTGCGATCCGCCATGATATACACTCATTCGCGTTATAAACTTACTTGCTCTATAGCTGTAAATGAATTTACAAATGCCAGTACGAGTCAACTTATATTGATGTATCATACTTTGCAAGTAGTTTGATCCTTGTGCTAAATATCACAAATCACATAATTAACTTTGAGCTGCCTATTATAGTTCAGGTGGATGTCTTTATGATAAATCACCGAAGCTAAAAGCTCGGTCCAACAGATTGAACTTTTCTGGAAGCTGATTTCACCTTGCGTGAAAACATCTCTTTAATCATTGGCTTAGATTGACTATAAACAGATTCTGTGTTAATGAACACATCAGACACGAGCAGTAAGCACGAGATAGCCTTCTTTCCCTAGAGAGCTACACTCATCAAGGGGAATAAATCTTACTTTATGCTCTGTGGCCTTTAACCATTCCATCTGTATCGTCTCTATGAATCATTATTTCACAATTAGATCCAGACTCTATAGATGAAGTAATATTCTTACACCAAAACTCATATGTGTTCCCTTTGAGGGATTGCTCAGCAGCGTAAAGAAGAAACTTCTGGTTAAGCTGTCTGGTTATCAAATATTTAAATTTCTTCTTGTCAAGAATTAGTTATTTGTTTGTTTGTTTGATTGTCGTTTAACTCCGTAGTGCCTACTCAACAGTATTCCACTTATATGTCTTGTTTAAATACGGTATAACTTCGAGAGGAAACCTCGTAAAACTTCTTTATAAGCGTTATGTCGACTGGGGCACTCGAACTTAATGAATGGAATATCGGTGCAACACACTGCTGAATTGTAGGAGTATGCAACACAGTGTCTTGTTTACATTAGACTATACATTTAGTCTATGGTACTATAAAATCAATTATATTATTTGGGTACGACAATGCGTGGAAACCAGTGATAGAAAGTATAACATAACAATGTTTATGACAACTTCTTCGCATTAACGTTTTGGTAAAAGCGTTTTAAACTCATTACAATGATCGTTTCGCTGGAAATGATGACGCCAACAAACATTTTAAAAACATTTATTAGGGCTATCTGGTCTAGAATTCATAAATAAATGTTAATCATTACAATACGGCTAATTCAAAACAATAGCCAATATGCTTAGAAAACAAAACTGCTATTCAAAATATTTCGATTTTTCTGGGATTAATAATTTCTTAGCAGGCACTGATATTCCGTCCACTTGATTGAATGTTTTGGTCCAATTTTTACAGATTCAAAAATAAAAGAAGAAATTTTTCTGCATTTGTATATCCTGTTTTTTAATATATTTTTTTGTAATAAAAACGTGCAGATTTTGTTATCCAAATTCAAAACTGCAAGCTTGCAACGTTTTCTATTTACACGCGTCTATTAACATTTGTAGTACTTATCGGTTTTTGATCAGTCTTCAGTCTATTGGCGAATATTAAGTCTTCGATCATCTGTTTCAGCGTTTACCGAAGCCCTAAACATGACACTCAAGCTGATTGCTGCTAGTTAGCGCTTTAATCAACTGGCTGGGTAAACTGGCGGACTGGGTCATCAATCAAATGGCCAGAGACGGCATCGGAGTTTGTTCGCCTGCCACTGGACACAATGACGAATATTGGCCACTCATCAAACCCAAGCTTTAGGTTTGTTTTACTAATGGCTGATATAATGGAATGCTATCAATGCTGTCAACCGGCACTCTCATGCATCAGCAATACTTCACGGCGTCTTGATTCGCAAGAGCCCAGCTTATTTTACACCTATTTGCCCAATTGCGGATTTACGTCTGCCAAAGGAGCCAATTGTCGTCTGCTCTTTGAATTGCAGAATGACAGCGCCCTAGTATTGTCAATAAACACTACCATTAATAACGAAAAACAGTTTATCATGTCATAACATTTGACGTTACAAGTTAGAACGGAAAGGGAAATGTAAAATGATGGAAAACAATCTTGACCAATAAATTTCTTTTATTGACTAAAATTGTTTTTCCCTATAAAGTAAAGTATTTGGTTAGTCTTATGCTTTTAAATATGTCGGTTGGATCCTGTGAGATTATTTGTTCCCCCAAAAATATCTTCTTATAAAAAGAATACGACAAATTTGAAAATATTTTCAAAGACAACTGCCGGATATTGGTCATTGTCTAGCTCCCTCAGTTTATTTGTGTGAGGCTCCGTGAACGGAATCGGATCAGGAATAGTTTTTTTTTTTTGCAATACGCCTTTATTAAATAATGTCTTGTTACGGATCATTATCAAATTTAAAGAACCCGAGTTCTGTTTACAAAGAGCATCTGCTTTTTTCTTCTTCAAATTTATCAATAACAAGAATGATATGTTATTTAAATGAACAAATGTAAATTGTATTATCATCGACGCTGTTGGCTTCGGTTTAGCCTACTTTAAACTAGCACTCCGACGGAAACAACCGCCATGTTCCTTTTGACATCATTTAACATTCACCGTATGCATGGGAAAGTTTTATTATTTTGGTATGATCTGATTTATTTGGCGAAAAGTCCAGTGATTAGGAACACCAATCGTGGATTAATCAACCACAAAGGCCTTAGTCAACCTGTATATAACTCCACCAATGAATCGTTTAGTCAATCAAGTATATAAATAAAAAAATGCTCTAATTAATACATCAATGGACAGATCATTCAATCAATCAATCAATCAATCAATCGATCAACCAATTAATTAATCAATCAATCAATTAATCGGTCAGTCGGTAGCGAAACAGCCAACCAACAAACCAACCAACAAGCCAACCAAACGACCGATCAATCAATCAAACATTCAATCAATCAATCAATCAATCAATCAATCAAACAAACAATCAAGCAATCGATCGATCGATCGATCGATCGATCAATCAATCAAGCAATCATTCAATCATCAATCAAAGCAGAATACTGTTATTCTCCGCATTTCTGAGATGGCTTTCTTGTGGAGACCACAGTCTGTGTGTATGTGTGTTACTACTGTATATAGAAAGATGGTTGATTAACGATCGGATAGAGTCTAATATGCACACAGTCATTCTTATTCCTTTCATCAATCTCCGTACAGACATCCATGTTGGCCTTTTCAACCCTCTGTAATGGAATTAACCATGCGCTGAACAGTAACGTATTGAACTATATGAACTAGCCGGTAACAGTGTGTCGTACCCACTTTACCATATGATATTGTGTATTATATGGTCGAGAAGATACTTCGTTTACTCAGAGGAATGCTGCTGCCAAAACAGTAGTAATATGTTATTAGTTTTCTTAAGTCTCTAGTGACCGAGTCGTCCAAACTTAGCCCGACCCAAGGAGAGTAGTGAGACCCAGGCACTGACCCACCCTCAAATGTATTTATGCATAAAAATAAGCGAATTACAAAGATTGATTTCCCGTCATTGTGTTAAGGTTGGATGGACTGGGGAGATGAGAAAGGAAATAGACGGATCAAATCTGCATTGTGGCGTCGAAAGCCGTGTATTAACTAGCACTACTGGAATGTTCTCTTGATTTAATAACCCACTGTAATAATGGCCTGTCCAACTCTAACTTGACAGTTTTTTTGTCTTAAATCGTATCACTGTTATTTCGCTTTCCTTGACACATGTAGTGGATCGTTTCAACATATAAAACCATCATGCTAAATTTCCGACCAATTTCCGAATCAATTTATATGCTCTTAAGTTTACCAACTTTGACAGATGATGTGATGTTTAAAAGGTTTTTCAACGAATTATACGAAATGTGGTAAATGTTGTCAAAACCGTTGTTCCATTAGATACATCTACAGCTGAACATTTTTACATGATGTAAAGTGGATATGATACATAATGGAGCGAGAAGCTGAAAGTGGATGTACAAATAGATTTATTCACAAGCCAGTAGCCACATGCCATGCAGCAAACTTCACTTTTTCATGTGAATATTCGAAATGTTTAAAGCCATCCGTTTACTTCTACTGTGTCAGTGTTATGCCCCGATAAGCTTTAAGCTCACCGATTAGCCAATCAGTGGTTGGTGGAGTAGGGTGTAAGAGAATTCGGGGTAAAAGTTTCCATCAGATTCAAATAACACTGGTTTTGACATTTTGTTAGAGCAAAAAACAACAGAAAGCTAAGTTTTTAGCTTTGTGTTTTTCTCTTACACATATAGACCATGTGTGTGGGTGTTAACAAAAAGTGAACTTAAAGTATTTCCGGCTTAGAACAGTTGCTTTTCAGCACAAACACTATTGGTTGATTGGTGGGTTGATTTCGTACAACAATAATCCTCTAAAATATACACTCCATAGCTATCTTTTGTAACCTTAAACATTTTGCTTGGATAGTAGCAGCGGGTGAAGAAACAAATGGCTAATGAACGCTTAGTAAAGTAATGAGAAATATAACATGAAATATAAATCCTAAAAAGCGCCAGTTTAAGATTTATGGGAAACAGTGTGATAATCCAGTAATAAATCAGCACAGGTACGTGTACTCATAACGTTTAGCTCTACTGCTTCCATCGAATTAGGATAGCTTGCAAATGACGCCCGTTCTGACAAGACAGAAGGCGATATTCCCTAGCATATGTTAAATCACTAAGATTGTAGATGGAGAAATGTTAGGGACTTTCCCTAACAGCAAAATCCTATAAGATTTTGGACATTCTATAGGATCTTATTTAAATCCTATAGGATTCTACAGAAAAATTATATTTGAACTTATAGGTTTCTGTAGGATTCTATAGTAAAATGCTTTGTAATTTTGTACAGAAAATCATATAGGGCCCAATTAGATTTGGACATTTCAGGAATATTACAGGATAATCATAAAATCCTATAGGATTCCATAACACAATACATATGAACTTAAAGCATCCTATAGGATTCCATAAAAAATACATAGGATTTAGTAAAAGAAAATCATAAAGGGTCTTATAAGACTCTGGAAATCCTATAGGATCTTATAGGATAATTCTAAAATCCTACAGTATTCCATAGAAAAATCCTTAGGATTTTGTCAAAAAATCATTTAGGTTTCTGTAGGATTTTTTTGTAAGAGTCAGTAACGCCCGTTATATAGTTTGAAGGTAATTGATTTTGTGTCAAATAAGAGACTTCCCCCACCTCCTCAGAATGCCCACCGCTGGCGCGTTGTTGTTGGTAATAAGGAAATTGAGGGTTAAATAACTCCTTCCAGTACAGTCTTTGTATCGACTCATATACGTCAATTAACTTAAAATACAATTTACAAACCTTGAAGTAAAGATGTGTAATTACAGCCTGTAAATCGACGCATATATACATGCTACTCACTGATATCGGTGGAATCACCTTTTGTACAGCCTGAAGGCAAACAAACCGGCATAAAGCCAGTATCAAATAATGTGGGAAATAGTGGTTAACACTTCACGTCTCTTATAGTACATAGTTTGTAAAACACTGGAAGCAACTCGCTGATTATACAAGATAGAATACCAAATTTTAATATTTTGGATTTTTTAAAAATTTAAATCTTAACTGAAACGCTCCGCCCCGGTCAAAGTCTCATAAAATGCCAAGTTGTTAGTTTTTGCAAAATACATCTATAGAACTCAGATGTATTTTAAAAAAACCTTAAAACTGGATCGATTGACTCACATAGTTGTACCCATATAAAGACAGCTGTGTATTATTTGACAAACATTCGGTCATTAACTTTATATACCCCTTTCTGTGTGTCACAGGCGTGCTAGATAAACAAACCTCCAGACGAATTTCCTGAATAATTTAATATGTGGTGATATATCTACTCAATAATTTAAATGACGTCTATAGATATTGTGAGTAGTTCCAGAAGCCATTGTGACAGTTCATATTTTTAATGGTTCTTGATAATTCCTTCTGGGAATATAGAAGAAGCTACCCCATCAGCATCGGCTGTGTATGTCCTGATGTAAATAAAAGTATTATTAGCAAAGGTTTTCCCAAGCTTTTTCATTGAATAGAAAAGCTAGTTTGTCAATGGAGTTTATTGTGTTATCTAGAGAAGCTTAAATGACCAATGTGTTTTCGGGAAATAATCATTTCCCAGTTGATGGGGTTTTGTGTGCGGGACAAAGATGGTCTAAAATCTGTTCCTTAATAGAGGTATTCCCTTTGCGAATTGAGCGTAGATTAAGTCGCAGTGGTTAGTCTCACCTCGCAGGCAGCTTAGACCTGGGTGAGAATAAAAGCGGACGGTTCTCTGATGTATTACTCGTTAAGAGCCGATTGATGTGGTCTACCCCTCCTCAGACCAAACTGCTGCGCCAATAACGAGTTAATTTCTCTCTCTAGCTAGCGTTAAATCATTGATTACCCTAGGAAGTCACCGGGAACCGCGCAGCACCATAAGATCACCTTCATCCCCTGGGTCCGACAACAGACTGCCTCAGAAAGGTAATCAACCCGGTGAGCAATTTCACCATCATGACCAATGGTGACTTATGTTATCTGTGAGAGGACTGACCGTCAGCTACTTACGTCTTACAGTTCTATACAAAACGAATGGTACTTTAGACTATCTAATCTTTTTTTATCATCATAGGTTTAGATAGACAGAAGTATTCAACTTCATTGGAAGTCGGTTATCATTATAGCATTTGCCCAGAAATAGTCAGATTTTAAAAACGAAAACAAATTATAAACAAACAATAAAATATAAATTAAGACAACCAACAGAAGCAAAAAAAAGACAAAATTGAACACAAACACGAAGAAAATCATTGAACTATAACGTATATGTGGCACGTAAGTAACTGACAAATAGTAGAAAGGTAACAATAAAAAGAAACAACCTAACAAGAAATATATCTTCAAGTGAAGTCGAAATGGTAAACATCCCATTCAAATAACAAATATATAAAAAAAAATAAGCTGCAAGTAGTCAACATTCTCAAAGAGGTTCAGAATAGAATAAACTGGAAACACTCTGAATCCCAAACAGAACTTTAGAAGGAAGAGATTAAATAGAAAAAGCAAAATTTAAACAACATGAAAAAAAAAAAAACAAATAAGCGGAAACCAAACAACCGCTTCTAAAACGGGATCATAAAGTACAAAGTACATTCTAGAATGTTGATGAGTTAAAAACGAATGAACACCGGCATGGCATCCGTCTTAAGTCAATTACTGAAGAAATAAACCAAACATTCTTGTTACTGGATAAAAAGACTATCTAATTCTACACTACTTTGAGGTTAAGCCTTTTTTCATTCACAGAACTGTTTTTATATTACCTGAGTTCCGAGTAAATTTCTTTCCCACACGCTCTTTTCGTGTTTAGACGATCAGGAGAACTGGTTTAAGTGCAGTCTCTTATAGTTTGTTTAGGTAATTTGCCAAATTCCAATGATAAAAAGCCAATTACGTTTGTTTTAATATACATTGACAATGCACAGAATGAATTTATCTTAGTAGTCTTTTTGTCTAGTGGGACGCAAAAAGACGGCGTCTGCAGGATAAAAACGTTCGGACTAAGCGTGTTCTTCGATTAAATACAACCGTTTTTCATTAGAAAGCCAGAGCGGAGATTTGCTTCTTATCCGAGAGACTTGTTTTGGTAATTCCATGTGGGTTTGTTTTGCTGGATTGATGAAGTGTTCAGTCGGAGAATCCACCTAAGTCCGGATTTCTTGTAGATTGATTAATGATAGACATATGATTACTTGTGGGAAAGCTCTGCCCCACTCCGCTTATACCATTGATCTTCCAGTGACGGCCGCAACTTCTTACAGAGATCATTTGTCAATGGGATCTCGCGGGAGAACACAACCGAGGTCCACAAGGCCCAAAAGCAGCGAGGTAAAACGACAGAAGCCCATGTTAGATTCCGAAGAACAGAAACATGGAAAAGCGAAAACATTTTTATGTGATAACTATAAAGATGATGGATTATACGAGCCACTAAGGTTCTTATTGTTTGAAATGAAGAGTCGGCATTGCTACTGCCAAATAGTTTAAGACAATATTAACATCACAAAAAAAATTTCAGATAGAGAATTGAAATTCATAGACTAACCAAAATTTGAAAATAAAAGCCAACAAATTGTGTGTTTTGTTCTGTGTATTTTCTGTTTGCCGTTAGTTGTTATCAAACACATTTTGCAAATAATTGAGAAAAGAACTTTTGCATAGAATACGGATGGTTTGGGAAATTTGCAAATATAAAGGTCCCACAAAATAGTGTTTGTGAGACATATAATGTCGTAATAACTTGACTTGGTTAGGGCATACACGCGTGTCACCATGAACTCAGTGGGATGGAAATGGTGAGTGTAAAGGTTAATTCCACGCAGTCAGATATTCTTTATTATATATAGCTTAAAAACGTTATCAATGAATCACCGAAACAAACTTTTAGAAAACTCAACGGAAGTGGATGGGGTGTTGAAATATTTCCGATCTGCTGAAGAACCGATTTCCTCCAAAAAGGGGGATGAGGGAGATATTCTTCAAACAAGTTAAGTCAAATAATTCAAAATTCAAAATGGAAAATTGTAAAGTAGCAGCGATTCTATCCAGAAGCTATTTTGGTCGATAAAGCGACAAAGTTAGAGAGCTATCAGATAGTCAATTAAAAATACAAGCTATTTTCTTTTCTCAGTAGTAAAAAGTAGTCCGCTGAAAAGCTCGTAAGCTTCACAGAGTTTTAATCTCATTTAAGATGGTCACTCGATTCGTTAGAGGCGGGCTCTCAGTACGAATGCACTTGTTTGCAGAATCCCTGTTGAAGAGTGAATTTTTTTCACACGTTGCATTATTAACAATTTCTAAAAAAAAAACTTTCAGGAAAGAGACAATAGACCGAGGAGCTACCCATGTACTGTGCCATCTTTTCCAGACGGTTAGTTGTTTAAAGTTATCAATTCTTAGTATGTCTAAGAATTAAGTATCAAATCCATCATGTATATCCCTTTTGGGTAATATACTTTCATTTCGGTGATTGAGCTTAAACCCAAATTTAAAGATACGTGAATAAAACATTATTCAAATTAAACAAGCTGACTCGATACACATGTAGGGGTAAATATTGAGAAATTATGCAATGGGTACACCATATTGCTTTGTGCAACTTGATGACAATTTCTTATGTCTTAGTGGTAGTAAGAAGCTAACTTCCAGGTTTCAAGTTAATCTGTAAATTTGATCTAAATATAATCATGTTCGGACGTGAATATGGTAAAATGATGCATTGGCGGCCATTTTGTTTTACGGAATTTGATGAAATTCAGTCTGATCCATTGTCTTAAAAGCCGAAAGCTATCTTAAAAGTTTAAAGTTAAATTTATTCTCTATTTATTGTGCTCACAACACATGAATATTCTAAAATTATGTAATAACGGCCATTTTATTTTACGGAATTTGCTGAAATGTTATTCCATCTGCCGTCTTAACAAGAGGAAGCTACATACCAAGTTTATCCGTGAATTTATTCTCTACTTATCGTGTTCACAACACATACAGGCATCAATATGCTTAAATTATGTGATAATGGTCATTTCGTTTAACGGAATTTGGTGAAATGCAATGCCATTCGTTGTCTTAACAAGAGGAAGCTACAAGTTTGAAGCTAATTGGTGAATTTGTTTTCAAGCTAGCGTGTTCACAAACATTTGTGACGGACTGACAGAAAGACTGACGGAAAGACAGACGGATGGAAGGACGCCGAGTAGCATTTTTAAGCCCCTCTCCCTTACTATAGTATTGGTGGACAAAACTAAGCCAACATATATAGGGCCTATTCAATCTAACTAGTTTTCACATATGCTTGATAACAACGTCTGGACTATCATTGACTTTTTGCGTTTAAACAAATTAAAACAGGAATGCATATCGGTTTGGCTTATTAAGTATCTCAACTTTTTAATACCACTTAAAGCTGTTCAAATAATTGATGCAAGCTCCATTTGTTTATTATATAGTAGTTCACGGAACTGAAAGAATTGAAATGGCGTCTACTTTCCCACTATGTGTTAACAGCTATAGTTAGAACTGGTGGCTATAAAATGATGGCCTCTGATAGTCCAGACGTTGTTATCAAGCATATGTGAAAACTAGTTAGATTGAATCAAGATATACTGGCGATATATTTGTGACATAACGGCGCTAAACCCCAGCCACATCATCTCAAAAATGATACTTTGGCTGTAGCGTTATTGTAGTTATAAATACTCTAACGAAAGGATAGGGTAAAGCAATAAACATTTTTTTCTGAGGAGACAACAAAGTAAAGAATGCGACTTCAGTACAGCAATAATATTTTTATTATAATATAAATATAACAACATGGCAAGCAAATGAAAAAAAAACCCAACTAGAATTGACATAGATGACAAAAATTACGAAAAATACGTCCCACCGAAAAAACAACCCATTTTAAACTGGGGGTGAAAAATGTGAATTCGAAGTTTCTGGATATGTTAATAACCAGCTAGTAAAAGTTATATATCACTATTTAGGCCAAATTTTACCCAATTTGAAAAGTTGAACGCAAAACATAAGGTAAGGTCATCAATATGAAGAGGTCAAAATTAAGATCCATTGCCAATAGAAATGAAAAATGTGTAATTCTTTTGAGCAAAAGGATCTCCAAAGGTAGAAAAAAAAACTATAACAAGGAATTAAATATTTGAAATAAATAAACAAATTATAAAAGATGTAAAATATTTATACAATAAGATAAACGACAAAATTATTAAGCGTTCTAAAAGTTATGAGGATAAACATTGCTTTTCTTTCCATATTATCAAAGCATAGCACTAATTTTATCATATTTAAACGATATCACAATCTAAAAGCTTTAGTTAAGCGATAAATCTCGGTGTAAAGAAGTAAAACGACAGTGGTTTATACAGGTTCATTGTTCATAATACTGTCTGTGTGGAAATATTGCACATGTTTATACCGAATTTCCAAAAGTAGTCTAAGTCAAAACGCCTAGGTAATACCAATATATTAAATTGGAGATCAAAGGTCAAGGGCATCCACATTACAGTTATATACATCTGGGTCAAAGGTGAGAAGTCATGTGCCTTGTAAGATGGTGTCTCTCTCGAAAACTTTCACTACAAATGTTACACCTCAATTTCTCTTCTCTTTTCCTCTTCATTGGGTCAAATTCTCGTTTATGATGAGATCTCATATGATAAACGAGATCGCTTGTCATTCGAAAACTAGCGCTGCATTGAGCACAACAGTTTTGTAAAACATTCACTGAAGATAATGGTGAATGCATGGAAGCGGGAATCGAATGCATCATTTTCTCCATTATAGGATTCATTGTTCTGACAACGGAATAAGGTGTCCGCGGTTTGTCGAACGTCAACGGAGATTTAGAACTATTTAATAAACTAGGGTTACTATTTTCAATATTTTTCAATAAGTCCGTTCCGTGTTTGGGTTTGAATTTCAAAGAACCACCATTGTCCATAACCGAATTCAATTGCATGGCGCCGAACAAAGCTGGTCTAGGTAACTGCACCATCGCCGGATGTATTGGCGGCATCATGGGAAACATTGAAAGCCGGGGCTCAATGAGCATATTAGATGGAACGCCCCTTTGTGGTCGCAGATGACTCATGGTATTGGACATAGATGATGGTGTTATTACGGACATACCATAAGACAGTTCCCTTGAGCTGGTTGGCATTGCTTGTTCTAAATTATGTGGTCTTTCATAACACATGGAGTTCGTCTTATCCACCTTCCTAAAAGCACTGTGACCATCCTCGGACATAAAACCATTGGATTTAACATTCTGATTACAATCAAATGAAATCTCTTTTGAATCTGTCAATTCTGTTGAATGCCTCTTGGCAGGGCTGTATTCTGGTATCTTAATTTCACCGCTGCCTCTCTTTGTTGTAGAATGATAAGTTTTATAAACATAGTTATCTTGGGCCCCTCTCTTTTCTTTAGTTGGGGAACGAGGCCCCGTGTCCTTATTGTCAAGAGAAATTGTGACCAGCTTTTCAGAACTCGACCAAACTCGTCTTTTGGGACACTTGAATCGGACATGGGCTCTTAGCGGAAACGGGTAGTCATATAATTCTCCACAGTATGGGCAAATATAACTCTGTCGTTCTGAAATGGAAAAAAAGAAACCATATTTTATTTATCTTGTAAATATTGCATGTTCAGGTATGTTAATGGCAATTTCGTTGAAAAATAGATAAAAGTGATCTTGCACTTATACACCTGTTGAATTAATTATCTTTCAAGTTTATGGATTCTAGCAGGTATTATTTTCTGGAAATTAATGACCTACTGTCTTTTTAATGACTTTAAATGAAGGCTATACTCCTGAAAATATACAACCTGAGTATAGGTGACATTGAGATTGATGGTCATTGCTCACGTAAAGTCAGCTTTGAAAAATAAAGCAACAACAATAACAAAATCGAAGAACTGTTTTGTTTATACGAATTCGCCTCGACTAAGTTTACACAGCCTATTTATAGTGTATGCGTCAGGGTTATCAAATATGTGACGCTTACCTCCGTTCATTGGTCTTTGAATTTCAGGTATCCCAATTAGCAGAGCGAAATCTTTGCTGTACCATATAAACAATTCTTCGTGTGCTTTAATCATTCTAAGGGCTCGGTAGTAAATTTGACCTTCTTTGATGTAAGCTTCCATGTTTTGTTCATCTTCTGTTTTAGCGGGGTGAATGTAACACAGCCACTCCATTGGTTGGTTTAAATCTTTGGCTTCATCAGGGTTCACCTGAAAGAACATTTGATTGGTGTAAACTTTACATGGCGAAAATCTTTAGAATAAATAGATAGATATGTTGAAGTATCGGTTAAAGTTTTCAATAACCTTGTTCTTAAAGGTATTTCACTTGTTGGACAGCCTTATTAGGTGAAAGGAAACAAAACACCCCCAAAACAGATGGAAGCCTGACAAATCAACAAACACATATCCCCGATAAATCATACAACCTAGAAATGTTCACTGTTAAGAGATAACCTTATTCCTGATACGTTTAACTTAGAAAATGGAGTTGTCTAGAGACACATATTGTGGATATGTACAATGACACTGCGTATTGCCAGATATGAACACATTTATTGGTAGAAAATAGTGCCAGTCAAATCGATAAGCCTTATCTAGGGACTGGCACAAAATTTGGCAATTTTCAGAGAATAACAATCTAAGGTCAAAAAATCATCATACAAAATTGATAAAATCCTTTGAGAAAGAACATAAAATAAAATTGATAACGTGACCAGCTTTAATAAAACTCCCTTCTCATCCCAATAGAGACAGACGCTTTTAAAGACTTCCGGCGTCAATACAACGGTCTTCTGTGGGGTAGGGAATTGATTTTATCATACATTTTGGTATTTTATAACGAACTTACGCTCTTGTGAAACGTATTTTATGATGGCGCAAAACAAATTAGCTTCCCACCAAAACCACGGCTTCACTTAGAGCTGAGTACCGGTTTCTGCAATTATCGCCCAAAAGAAATATAGATGAAAACAAAAACTGTCCGAAAATTTAAAATTGCTTGATACATAATCATTACTTAAGCCAGATAAACTGGTGACTAAAACTAAAATTTCTATATTTGTCTTCCATCAAAACATGACTTTGGTCACTTATACAAGTATAAAGAACGTTTTTACCAACCTGAAGGGTGATTTTTTGGCAGGCATTTTGATTGGTTAAAGATCCAATATGGCTGACTGGATCTGCTACGATTGATGATTTGGGTAAAGGTCCATATATCCGGCCATAGTCAATGGTAACTATAGTCACTACGCCCATCGTGTCAAATGATGGATCTGCAAATATAAGAGGAAGACAATTATGAAAGAACCAAATTGGACCACTTGTTATCACAATAAAGGCGCGTATAAAACGTAATGTATCTCGGTGATAGTTTGATAATACTGCTAGTGAAATGTTGATTAAACTGACATTCACTAAACCCGAAGGCATGTTGCTTGACATAGAAGAAAATATAAATGATAATGTTGGGTCTGAGTACATCAACTGATTAGCCGAATGACCGTTGATAATCCTGCTGTTGCACATTTTGTCACCTAATGTTAAGGTGGACTATATGGTGGCCGTAAGCTCTGTTCATTAAACATGATTAAGTTAATATCCTTAGCAGCCACCAAGGAAATAGTGTTTCACATAATACAATGCTAAACAATATTGGGAATACAGTATTTTCGTTATTTTGGGGATAATATTAGGAAGAGTTTTGGCGAATCTTGTTAACCGCATGCCGATAAAAACAATGCAGAGTGAAAAGTTCATCATATAATAATGTCTCTAACAAGATTATGAACACTATTCAGACGTTCAAAATCCCATTTTGGAAATGACATGCCATAAAATAGTGTAAAAACACAATAGCGTTTTTTTTTAATGTTCGTATTTTATTATTTTGCAGACAGAACAAATTGGTTTTTTTTTTACATATTGACCGAGCAGATGTATTTACTCCGCTGTGGAATAATCTAAATTGTATAGAATTTTTTTTTTAAGTTTGAAAAGCTCTAAATTCTTTTTTTCTATTTTATGACCATGTTTACAATGCTTGAATTTATGCTAATTGGTAAAAGATTTCGCAGAAATGACTTGACTGATAAATCAGGTTTCAGTCCAAGGGTCATTGAATTCCTGGTGCGCTAGAATCAGGTCATATTTTCGTGGGGAACATGTTTACAGTCAATATGGTTATTTGCCGACCTCAGATTCGCCTGGTTCGCTAATTAAATTACAAGAGGAGATTAGTCGACGGTGCATACGTTAAATGAAGGCATTAACAGCCAGAATATGTTTTGGCCAATTCGTCAGAATCTCCTGGCTATAATGACCAGGAGTGTTTGTAACCTGGAAAGCTGATAGAGTTGGCGGCCTGAGGAGACGTAAATTTCATTACCCAAACCAGACAGATTCGAGAGCTCCCAACTCAATAAAGACTCTCCCTGAATAAAAACTATTGGAGTAATGAAGAAAGAATGCCGTGTATAAGAGTAATTCATTTATTCTCAGGACAAGGATGTTTATTAAGATAGATATGTTCATTAGGCGCGCGAACACGGCCGAATCCAAGCGCGATGTCTGCCGGCTAATCGGATAGCTCTCAGCTAACCACTTACACAGGGATCAGGTGGTCCAGATTTCAAACTAATTTCCTCTTATTCATCTGAGATCTATTAGAAATCTTCGCGACTTTCCGAGGCGTTTAGGTTACGTCAATTTGTCTCTTGAATACCAGGCCCTAAAGCACTGTCTGGAAATCACCATATGTCGGCGCGTATGGAAATTCGAGTCTGAGATCTCACTGGTCTTATGGCTTCCTTTCAAAGAACCCAAAGCAGGGCATACCGAGATTGATTGTGGGCTAAAACGTCAAATATGTCAAGTTTCTAAGGAAATTACAACCAGGATGCTCACACGGGATAAGCCAAAACACGGGCTTTCAACTCAAATGTAATTTGCCCAGAGAAGATTACAAATCGCTGGAGCTAATGGACGAAGGATTGTCGAGTCTGTCCGATTTGATTTCATTCTCAGGGTACTTGCTCCATGGAAATAACCACAATATTGCCCGGAAAGCCATTGTATGTGAGGTTAGCCACGCTGCCTTTGTGGAAGGGGGCTCAAATTACCTCCTCTCAAACTTGGAGCACATGTCTTTGAGATGTAAGTGTTTCTTGTGAACGAAGAGGATGGACTATTGAAGGGCTTTGTGACAGATACCAGATAGGGCGACACTAAACACTTACGTCTCGAGAGACATCAACCGGAATATAAACTAAACAGATGTTGAAATATCAAGAGTGTTACAGAATGAAATATCGATACTGTAATGCTGTGCACTATGTACAAATGATTGGTTAAGCTATATAATTAATTATTTGACCAGCTAATGGTATTGTGGACACTTGTATTCACAACTAATTTTTTGATTTGATTTGATATTTATTCACCATACTCTATATATAATGCGTTAAAGGAACAATTTATAAATACATGTAGCATGGCGGGAATAAAGCCCAAAGAGGGCTTGTTCT
>JARFOD010000012.1:182887-198779 GCA_031763545.1 Mopalia muscosa | reverse complement strand
ATCTGGTCAGATTTTTCGTTTTATAGGTCCAATTTCCAACCATTATTTTACTCATTTTAATCTATCGGCTTCAATTCATCATCGGTTTTTTTTGTTTTCTATTCCAAGTACAGTATATCGACACTATACAGATTGTATAGATTTTGTTAACGTTTCACACACACGTCATTGCTTTATCAGCCGGTCATGACCATATCAAAACAGGTCTCATGAAGATACGATGTTTTGGATCGGTTCCTTTGCACGCAATCTCTACCTTGTCAGAATTAAATTTCTTTAAATGAATCAGTAACTCTTACATTATTGCGTCTTTAAATTCCCATGTGCGTTATCACGCTATGTATCTTGCCACTATTGTTCACCAAATATAAAACTCGCAGGCTTTCTAGTCACACCGATAATCATTGAAATTTATCTCTGTCAAGGCTTATCCGAAATCCATTAAACCAATCCCTGATGTCCATGAAATAGATTAAACAATAAAAAGCCTTGGAATCTCAAA
Source organism: Mopalia muscosa (assembly GCA_031763545.1). NCBI lineage: Eukaryota > Metazoa > Mollusca > Polyplacophora > Chitonida > Mopaliidae > Mopalia > Mopalia muscosa. The sequence goes on along the minus strand of JARFOD010000012.1, from coordinate 198,277 downwards.
CCCTCTTGGTCTATTATTTAATATAAACTAATGTATAATACTTAGCATGGAAGTGTGAAAAGCATTTGCTATTGCCACTATACCACAGTTAATTCTCTCACACGAGAGGCTTTCAAACAGTCATGATAGACAAAATCAGTTAGTACATTTTATACACTATATGTATCGATTTAATCATAATATTGTAAACAAAATTCGAATAAAAATGCGTAAGTGTTAAATTTACCCATGGTTCGGACTGCAGTAAAAATATCTAGACTATATAACCGTATGTCATATCAACAAAATAGCTCTTCTGAACCCTCTTGATTAGAAATATTGATATTGACTTTATAGATGAATATTAAAACGGCAACACTTTATTGTGACCTTTGCAAACGAATGTAAGGGAAAATCCCACGAGTATGTAAACCACTAAGAGTTAAATCTTTATTAAATCAAACTTGAAGGAAGACATCGTACCAAAGGTCAAACTATTAGCAGTATACATGTCAGGTGACACGTCCGTGAAATGATGTACCGATGTTTTATCAATGGACCATCCGAGCTATATCTACTTTGATGTTGATGTTGTGATATGCCGGTGAAAATTAGTTCCGCTTTGGTCGTCTCAATATGGTGGTGAACCTCAATAAAATCTAGTCTAAATCAATTAAACCAATCTACAAATAAAGAAGCGCATGCAAAACTTAGTGTGGGAAGTATCTGCGAAGATTAAATTCAACTAATTATATTCGAAATCTAAACATTTGGCTTTAAAAATTATATTTATGACGTAGAAGAGCTCTAATCTGCAGCTTACTGGGTTAATTGTATCTACAGTTTTCCCTTCATTCAGGTCCAAGCAAATCGTACAACCAAACATCAGATTATCAATTGTTGTTTAATCGTTTGCATTTTGACCTCGAAATATTTCTAAATATATAATAATAACTTAGAACCAACATATACACAAGCGGACCGCTTTCGGGTTTTTTATTTATATTTACAAAGTTGATTAATTTGATTCAATGTAAACAGCCAGTGCTTTCGGATGTAAAGTTAAAAAAATCTTATCGATAGGTTTTAATTCTTACAATCTCCAAAATACATCGGGCAAATAGTGCAAATCCTTTTATGTTTTATATAACTTGACAAAATTGCTATTCTGTGTACATCAAAAAATAGGAATATAAAAATACACAAGTTGTATGTCATTTATCGATTGTGCCTAGATTGTATTTTAGTAAAGAGGACAGATAGACCCGTACACTGGGCTGCTCCCAGTGCAGACATTTTAATTAGTGTAAACTGTGCGTGATGACATTATGTGTAGTGAGATTATCATCAAACAATATTTTGTAATATTGTGTCAATTCTGCGCCCTTTTGCTAAAGCTATTTTAAAGTGTTCTATATTGTAAAATAATTTAACCTCAATTCTCGTTTATATTTTATCACTTATATCGCCATAGTCGTTAGCAGTTCAAACTATCATCAAAACAGTCAGAACCTTCGATGGCTACGGCTCAATAATAACACACGAACATCAGACTAGTATACATACGCATGCAATCACACTATAAATTTATCTCGTGTCAGAATTCTGAAAATAGAAAAAAATGAAGTAAAATGTTAAATGAAGAAAGGTATACAAGGTAGAATTGCGTGAACGGTGACAAATGTTATTTTGTAAACATCAAATTAAATCTAACAGGCATATCAAGCGCCATTTGTTAATACACTATTGGGCATTGTCTACAGAGTTAAGCAGATCACCTTTATGACAGAACGGTTTTAGTCTTTATTTCCAGATGTATCGCCCTTGTCAAGAGAAGTACATTGTAACAGTCACTGATTGTCTGCATTCCAACCCCAGAACCAGTAAGACAAATGTCTTCTGGGACAAATAGTGGTCAGACCACCACGGCGAGCCAATTATGAGACTGTCTGCCAAAGAAATGAGAGAGCAGCTTGCAACCAAGAAAAAAGCCGATGTCAAAAGCAAGAAAATGGGTCTCAAGGACAAATACGATATTTTCATGGCAAATATATGGTTTTAAGACTTTATTCTTATATGTGTTGCCCTTTCCAAGAGAAGTGCATTGTAACAGTCTCTGATTGTCTGCATTCCAACCCCAGAACCAGTAAGACAAATGTCTTCTGTGACAAATAGTGGTCAGACCACCACGGCGAGACAACCAAGAAAAAAGCCGATGTTAAAAGCAAGAAAATGGGTTTCAAGGACAAATGCGATATTTCCATGGAAGATCTATGGTTTAAGTCTGTATTGCCCTTTCCAAGAGAAGTGCATTTGTAACAGTCACTGACTATCTGCATTTTCACTTTAACGTATTACCACTAGCATCAGCTGATGAAAATTCTTGTACAAATCAATGGCTTGCTCAAACTATACTTAACGCAATGACTATGGGATCATCCGAACAAGGTTGTTACTCTGAAAATTGTCTGAATACAAAACCTAAAATTGTGAATATAAACAAAAAATGTATCGATAATGTCAGTTCTCAAAACACTGACAGCATTATTATATCAATCTTGAGATTTGTCTGTATACATATAACTAAAACGAAGTTCTTAACTGATCTATTTTGCTTTTCACTTGGGATTATACCACCAAGCTAATTAACAGCGTCAAACTGTTCCATTTAGAAACCCCAGGGGCTACTTTCACAAAAAGACTTACGGCAATAAAATATGGTACGTTATTTTATCGTACGGTATTTATTTGTCTATTATATAATTATTTATACGACGTACGACGTTTTGCGAAAGTGGCCTCAGAGAGCATCTACAGTGACCAATGGTATACTTGAGTAGATTCGTCAAGAGAGCAGCGAGAGTCCATTCGACGTTCTGAAGTGGTCTCGGTAGATCATTTAACACGGATGACATGTTCTTGCCATCTACCTTGTTATATGCATGAGATATCTATATAGGCCTGGATATACCGATCCCACAAGTCGTCAGGACATTAACGAACGAGGAAGAACTGAGAGACTTACTTAAATATCACTGTATTTTGGAGTCCAGCTCAGAAGAGATTGGAGGAACACATGAGAACACATGAGATATATTGAAAATATCTTCCACTGTAACTTTGTACTTAAGTGATGTAAATGTTTATTTTAAGCCTATGTGTATTTCCTTTCTTAATTGAATCGCGATAAGTGCGAATTTTATGATAAGTTGCATAAACGTCACAACAAAACATCATTAACATTGCATGTGAATAAATAAATGTAAAATAGAAGTCTAGATGCATTTTCAGTTTTAAGAAAACGTAATATTAAGTAAATACTTTGGTATCTCGCAAATGCGTCATAACAAAACGCCTTGCTTTAGCATATCTGCATGAATAGTATAGGCTATAGCACTGTACGAGCGAAAAACCAATTGATTAGACAGAGGGAGCTTAATACGAACGGAATATAGAGAGTTTGTCTCATTGATGTGATTTCCCAACCGTGTGGTACATAAAATATCTGTGATAAGTTTCGTCATGTTGCCCAAACCTACATCGACATACCTTAGTGCGTCAACAGTGTTATATTTCAACAGAACAAACAATTTACGTCAATTAAAGTTGACGCTGTCTGCGAATGGCGTCAAGCGGGTCAGGTAATTAAAAGTCAGTTGATCAGTTTGATCAAAAAGAAAGGCAAAAGTGCGCACAAGGTTTCCGCAATTTACAAGTGAATGTCGAAAGAGATTTTTACAAAGAGCCAGAGCCAGTTTTCTGCCACAGAAATCTTCTCATTTTAATACAAAGAAAGCTTGAAAGGTGATAGATAGCTAGATGTTATATATTCTTTCTGGAAATTTCTCACAGATTTACAAAATAAATATCAAAAAATAACTTAAATGTTAAGGGTTAATAGTTGTCAGAAACATAATTTGTAGAGCCCCAATCGACAAAACGTCAATTTGACGGGGCTGTAAATGAAAATTAGTTAATCTACGTGTGGCTGTTCCTCACAAACAGGTTCAACAACCATGGGAGAGACGTGGTGAAATAACGGACCAAGAGATAATTCGAAGACGTTATTCGATTAATGTCTTGCCAATTTCGCTTTGAAGTGTTTACGCCATCTTGTGTTATACAGTATATTGCAAAAAATATCTTTATGTGGACACTATTAGCATGTGTTTTACTGTATTTAAATTTAATATGTCATATTAAGCAGTTATGTTGAGGCCTATTATTATATGAACACTAAAGGATGCATCTTCACCTATACATGTACATCTACATTCTCAGATCCTCATATGTATACAGTATATAATTCTGTTACATGTAACTTTTTGCTTAAATAGCTCCAGTGTGAGATCATGTAACTTTTTTTAATTAGTCGGTGAAAATCAGGTATTTACGAAAGTACCAAACACTGTATTTAAAACATGATTTTCCTTTAAACATACATATACCATCCAAAATCACTGATTTACAAATCTGAATCCCACGTCTTTAATCCCAGTATGCCCTTCGTACGCTTCTTTCGATGGCCGGATATAACCTCAGTTATAAGGTTTAGAGAGCAGAATATAAACCCAGTGTGTAAGCCTAATAGCACAATGTGACGATGAAGTCTAAGCGATGAAGAACTACATTCTTGAGATATTTGACAGATTAAGTTAACAGTACAGTTTCTATTTTTACAGCCAATGAGTTCAGATTCCGACCAGGTGCTCGAGCATGGTAGTACTTTAAAGGATAGACTTTTTACTTATTTGTGAATATTCACGATTTTACATTCCTAATAACACAAAATAATCACATTTTCCTATTTGGCCGTGGGTAACGTTCAAATATGACATTCGCCAGACAAACAATGTCTTGAATGCTACAGTACCTTTGAAATGCTTAATTTGTCTCCCTGTGTTATGTTCACATTTTGACCCCATTGCTGCATTTTTATTTAAGAAACTTCAAATGGTAGTGTGTAAACAGTCTAAAACTGTTATTTACAGATTTCCCGCCTTATCCTTATCCCCCCTCTGGCAAAGGACAGTTTGTATGTAGAGTACCCCTTCTGTCTCTACTTAGCACTGGAGGAAACTTCGTTTTCCAACATTATGGAAATAATTTACATTTACATTGGTTGTGTTGTATCAATTATTGTTGTAATAAACTTGTGTCTTATAAGTAACAAACCCTGAAGCACGACATAAACACCAATCGATCAATCAATCAATAGAGTGAATCCATCAATCTATCAGTCTATTTTCATATCCAGATTTTCTTTACTTTACAGACACAGAATGTACCACCAGAGTATTCATATTAAACTTCAGGGAAAACATTGAATATATTGTTATTGACGATTTTGATATTTATCTCAGATCCATTACATCGATCAGCTGAAGTACAAGTCGACGGAACTTTTATATAACAAATCAAGAATAAAATTTAAAGAAATAAATTATTTTTATCCATCGGCTTGAATATATATCCCCACAACACTCATTTTGGGAATCAGGAGTAGCATTTGAATTATTGAACTCTATATTAACTATGAATTATAGTGGAATAAAAATTAGAACTACAAGGCCATGGATGTATCATGTTTTAAAGATGAGGTAATTATTATATAATGTATATTGGCTTTGTTGTAATATATTAATCGTCAAAACTAAGATATATATATCTGACCTTCCAGGTATCGGCAGTTTGTTTGGATTGTTGCAACAATGTCCTCTTAGTAATGGATTAATTCATTTTAAATTTAGGAGAAAAACTTACATTTTTTAACTGTTTGAATTGACAGCTGCATCTAAGTATATTATAACTGTGAAGGGCATAAAACAGCTATGCGTTCATTATTTCCGATCTGCTTGATTCTGGTAATTTTGCCACCTACTTATAAACCTTTCCTCCGTGGTGTAAATATCTGTATCCCATATAATCTTGGAATATGATGTTATTTACCTTTACACGTTCCTATATGGCACATAATTCAGGCCGAAGTGTTTTGTATCGACGTTATGGATTAAATGTCTTCGACAATCGACAGCATGGTAAATTTTCCTGATATCGAAGATTGTTCAGACATAGTGCTGTTCATCATTCGAGTGACCCCATCCATACAGTGATCGAAAAATGTTTTTGCTCTTTACTTGTGTTTTAACCATTCAGCTCCCCTAACGGACTATAGCCCCGCTATTTACCGAACTTACATGTCACTCGCCCCATGAGAGAGCGGGTGGGCCATGGCCCTGCAGAATACTCCCTCGGCTTCCTCGATCGTAAGAGGCGAGAAAAGAGGTTGCTTTCTGTTGCCCTGCTGTTTGCAGAGTTAAACGGTAATGGGAAGCAGATGTGTTTGTGATGTTCTGTATTTGTGTCCGTCGTCATATAAGTAAAATACCCTTGAGTATGACGTTAAAAACCAATCAAACACAAAAACAAACCATATGTTATCAGTTATACTACATGTAATGCTGGCTTCACCAGTGATAATATGGGGCAAAGAAGAGTTCTATCCTAATATAATCTACTTGTTACAGTAATGGTACCGCTCATTTGGAAGAGGTGCCAGAACCAATTGTTCCTGTCAAAGAGGAGGAAGAATTGGTCCCAGCCAGAGAGGAGGAGGTTGACGTTCCCGAGCCTGAATTGTCATTTGATAATACTAGCAGGAAAACCCCTGAACCAGAAGATGAACCAGAACCTGTGTCAGAGGTCGAGAATGGTAAGAAAACTGTTTCATCCATATTGTTTTCTTTGATATACAAGTACCGTCTTAGTTAGTAAAGCATATTATTTTATCAGTTGTTGCTGAGTTGGTGGTTGGAGGAAGCTACATGTACCTGTAGCTTGAAGCAGATCTTCTTGTGATATTTTGTTTTGCATCCTAAGATTGTCCCAGTCTTGCTTTGGCTTAGGTCACTTTGTTTGAAGAGTATCAATGTTGTCTTTACTAAGAACTGGAGGAAAATTAACTTTTCAACATTATGGTTGTGCTAGTGTCAAATATTGTTGGAATACACCGTGGTTATACAAGTGAACTACCCGTAAGCATGATATAAAACTGCAAACAATCAATTTCCTTGTCTTAGTTATGTTAATAGTGGTTTCCCTCACCCATTGCGTTGACTTGTACAATTTCAATGTACTCTTGCCCGCAGCCGTGGATTAGTGATAGCGAGTGCGCTTCCTAAACTGAACCGGTTTTGATTTACTGTTCACCAGATAGTCTGCTTGTAAAAATAAGTGAAATACCCTTGAGTACAACATTAAGCAATCAATGTACCATCCATGGGATCAAGTGTCTGTTGACCACCAGGTATATGCATGAGTTACACAATGTGGCTCAAGCAATTGTTTTTTGTTTTGTTTTTTGTTTTGTTTTTTTTTACAAGGTTACTTATCAATTTCCCGCTGTGTTTAGATCCATGGCATTGAACACCCATCAAACAAACTAACACTTAATACACACTTTTTTTTTTCAGTCTCCCCAGAGCCAAAAGCATTCTCTTGGGCTGCCATGGCTAGTAAGAATACAGCAGGAGGAGCCCCATCAGTTCCCAGTACAAGCCCTGGAAGTCACCCACCACTGGCTGTCAAACCACAGCCTGTCAGACCTGCTGAGGTGAAGCCAGAGCAAGGAGGGCCAACACCACAACCACAGCGAGTTCCAAGGTAAAACACTTTTATCTACCCAAACTCTGGCCATTTATAAACTGTTCAAAATAATGCACCAGACATTTTGCTACAGACTTTAATTAGTTTTTCGCCTGCTCTTTTGTTGTACTATGGGTTAAAAACAATGGATGTTTTAATTGCTTTTAAGCCACTAATGAATTCCGTCTTTGGTACATTTGTTTACTTCAGAAGTTATTTGAACTTGTTTTAAGTCGCACAGCAGGATAAATCTAAATCTAGTACAGTTACTTAGTAACATTGATTAAAAAAGTTGAGACATTATATGGGAATATTGTTAAGTGTTGAGAGAAAGTGCTTATTTCTCCATAAAATTGGCTTTCTTTGACCTCTTTGTTTATTTAGTCTAGCACACAATATTTGATTTAAATCTTAAAGCTGTTCTGAGTGCTAATTTCACTTTTTCTCATAGGTTAGTTTACAGCTCACTTAATGTACCTCAGTTTAGGATTATAGATATGAAGCAATAATATAAAAATCGTGAGATACCATTGTCTTTGCTGTGATGATGTAATTTGCGTCGGAGTATGGATTTGTGGTGACAGTTGCCTGCTGTCTCTAAGCCACACCCATCTCTGAAGACAATCCTACAACTGAGCACTGTAACATGAACTGATGTTATTGGACAAAGCATTATATTCTATTCTGTTAGCAGTAACCTCCCTTACTAGTCATTTGTATGAATGTGGTGAAAGTAATACATAAAAACCGAGCAATTGAAGAGAACTTCCTGGTACTCCTAGATCTAACTTGCAATACAACGCAGACCTGTTGGTGAAGTATGCTTTGTGTTGGCCTTTAGATCTAGGAGTACCAGGAAGTTCTCTTCAATTGCTCACTTTTTGTCCATTACTACTATAGTAGGGGGGACTACATCACAAATGTTTGTGAACATGCTAGCTTGAAAACAAATTCACTGATTAACTTCAAACTTGGTATGTAGCTTCCTATTGCATTTCATCAAATTCCGTCAAACAAAATGGCCGTCAATGCATCATTTTACCATATTCATGTCTGAACATGATTGTTTTTAGATCAAATTCACAGATTAACTTGAAACCTGGAAGATAGCTTCCTACTGCTATTAAGACATAGGATAGGATTGTATTTCATCAAATTGCACAAAGCAATATGGTCCCCATTGCATAATTTTTCAATATTCACCGCTACATGATAACTTTGGTTAAGAAACCGATGGGATTGCATTTGGATTATGAGCAAATATTTTTTTTAAAAAGCCTCTAGAGGTGGACCTGCTAGCTACTCATCTTGTTATGTATTACTTTCACCACTTTCATACAAATGTCCTGTCAGCCATGTGTTGCCAGTGCCCCTACAGTGGTTTCTTGCACCCTTTGGGCTGGTACGCCGTCATGAAACAGTTGTCTATGGCACAGAATTCCACAAAAAGCAGTATGGCAAAGCATATTCAGTTACCTCCCTCCCTGATCATTTGTCTGAAAGTGATCAATTCAATACATAGTTAACTGTTACACACCAGTTATAGGTTACCATATGACTTAGCTCAGAACATTCTACAACATTTGATAAGAAAGCTTGATGCTTGTTGTTCATCTCTGATTATTTTCTTGGAGCCACCTTCACAAAACCATCAGGTATTTGAGTGAGTCATAGAATGTGGCTCCTGCAATTACGGGTGTAGTTTTTCAATATGACTTTTCATTTGTTCAGTCAAACATAGCATTTATTTGTACTGAAGAAGACATGTCATCTTTGCTGTGATGATGTAATTTGCGCCGGAGTATGGATGTGTGGTGACAGTTGCCTGCTGTCGATAAGCCACACCCATCTCTGAAGACAATCCTACAACTGAGCACTGTAACATAAACTGATGTTATTGGACACAAACAAGATCAGTTACCTCCCTTACTAGTCCTTTGTATTAAAGTAGTGAAAGTTATACATAAAAACTGGACAATTGAAGGGCAATACAAAGCAGACAGCCTGCGTACTGCGTCGTAATTGTGCTGTAAGTCTTTGGGCTGGTACACTGTCATGAGAGAAACAATAGTCTATGGCACAGAACCCCACAAACAGCAGTATGGCAAAGCATATTCAGTTACCTCCCTCACTGATCATTTGTCTGAAAACTGATCAATTCAATACATAGTTAACTGTTACACACCAGTTATAGACTTTCTTGAACATTCTACAACATTTGATAATAGAGTTTTGATGGCTGTTGTTCATCTCTCTATCAATAACTAACAAATCTTGGAACCACCTTCACAAAATGGGGCTTCTTGTTTGTGAAGTCAAATGTAACATTTATTTGTACGGAAGAAAACGTGTCTTTGCTATGATGATGTAATTTGCGCCGGAGTATGGATGTGTGGTGACAGTTGCCTGCTGTCTACAAGCCATACCCATCTCTGAAGACAATCCTACAACTGAGCACTGCAACGCAAACGAATGTTCTTGGACACAAATAAATCCATTTAATTTCAGGTATGAATTCAACGCTAAACCTGTAAAGATATTCTCAAACCACGGATTACACCCAAAAGAAAAATAAAATAGCTTTTGATCTGTTATGCTACAGATGAAAAACTTCTGTTACACATTCAAACCTGAAGATATCCTTCTTTTTATCAATAATTGAAACACAAATGGCACCTTTTATTATAGAATATGCAACAGGAAACTAACAAGATTGTTTTCTCGTTGTTAGCAGGCCACGTAATAGAGACCGAGAACGGGCGAGCATTGGCCGTAATGAGTCCGAAGGGGACACAGACAGTCAGAGTGGCAGACGGGGATCACGGTACCCAGACAGTAACCAACTCTTCGTGGGAAATCTTCCACATAACATTTCAGAAAAAGAATTAAAAGAATATTTTGAAAGTAAGGTTTTACCCATGTGATTTGTAATAGTCCTGAATGATATCACAAATTATGTTGACTTCAGTGTCTTATTTAATACATTTTTGTATTTGTTTAAATATTTTTTTTACCCAAATATGGGCCCGCAGCCGTGGCTCAGTGGTAGCAAGTGCAATTCCTGATCCGAACATGCTACGATTTACCGTTCACGGGTTCAAGACTGTCAACCATCAGGTATATGAGCGAGTCACATGTTGTGGCTACGGCAATCGCAGGGGCTGGTTTTTATGAGGTTTCCTGCAAGTTTTCCACCGTAAAGAGGCACTGTACGGTGTGAAGTGGATAATCCTCATATAAGTGGAAAGCCCTTGATTATGACGTTAAATACCAATCAAACAAACAAACAAATACCCAAATATAGAAAAGGAAATGAAGTTAACTACTGTTTTTAAGTTTGATCATAACCGTAATTAGTTCTCCACCCAATGACCTCACCCAATGTGTTTTATCCAATTTTAGTCAGGGATGATTTTTTAAAAAACTAAAATACATTTCAGATACTAAAAAAAAGGGTCTTTCAATACCTATTGCTTTTTCTTTTATTTTCAGAATATGGTCCTGTTGTAGAACTCCGAATAAACACAAAAAGTGGGGGTGGTAAAGTTCCTGTAAGTATTCTTACACTTTTCTGTTTTAATAGTAGTTGTCAAGTAGTGAGATATAAATCTTCCATGGTTATCACCTGATACACTAAACTGAAATTATTATTTGCATTTTCATGAAACAGCAGAAAGCATATCACAACACATTAACCCTATGTATGTCCCTTTTTGAGACAGAATTGTGTGATAGTCTGAAAGCACTTTTTGTAATATCTGGATACTGATCCAGTTTCCCAGTCAAATTAAAACAAACAAACAAACGAGATGTAAGTTATACATGTGTCATTTTACTTTCATTTTTCAGAATTTCGGCTTTGTTGTATTTAGTAACCCAGATCCTGTTAGAACGATTTTAGATAGTAGGGTAAGTATTTCGTTGAACAACTGCATAAAGTTTTTTCAGTTCTTTGACCAAAGTCATGTGACTGAAATAACCTTAAGAATGATGTTAAACTGAACTGATAACTGAAGTTGGAATGTATTTTCCTTGTGTTTGGATGATGAATGGTATATTGCCTTTCATGTAATACTGCAAAACAACATGGCTGGCATTTCATAATTTTACAATGTTGTGAACGTGATGAACTTTCATCATGGCAAATGTATTTGGAAATTTTGAGAAATAATATGGTGGCCATTGCATAATTTTTTCAATATTAGCCAGCACAAAACTTTAGAAGGACTTCACTGTCTTATTTCAAACTGATAACTCAACAGATGGGATTGCGTTGTACCAAATTTTTCCAAACAATACAGGCATCACTTAGTAACTTTACCAGATTCACATTTCTACATATGTAAAAATAGCTTCAATGTACCGTTCACAGGATTGAGTTTGTCATTTGACCATCTGGTATATGAGAATATAAGTGAAATACCATTGTGTACAACATTAAACCCCAATCAAACAAACAAATAAATCAATTAATCTATTGTCCTGTCAGAGCATTCACATATCCGAACCTTACTGCTGACACCCCAGGCATTATGGTTGTCCTACAAAGTTGAGCACTGAAGCTGGGATGGATTATTAAAACACTTTCGTCTAACTAACAAACTGCATTTGACTGTAATAAAATGGAAATATGTATATACTTTACGCAGGAACCAGTCGGTATATTTATATCCGTTCCATTATTACAACCAAGAGTATTGGTTATCCTGTATTAACAAAAGTCTTTCACTGTTTCTGGAGTAATTTACATTTTAGATGTCCTGCTTTTATAACTTGGTCAACCCTAAATCCAACAGCGAAAATTAAGAAATTTGAGCTACTATTTACTAGTCAGATGGAATTCCTAATGGCTACATAACATAAATGAAAGGTCGGCGGATCGTCTTGTCCAAACTGACAGGACTTCATGTTTTTTGTTCACATTCTTTAAAAGTGTAGCCAAAAGACATGTCAGAGCATAAACCTTTGACTTTAGTGATGTTTTTATATATTATGAACAGGATAAGTGAAAAACAAATTCACCTATTCAACCTAAAACTTGGCCATTTTCCCAGTGTTGAGACAGTAATTCAAGAATTGAGCAATCTACATCTGTCATATATATAAAATAGCTGTTACATGGCTTTAAATATCTTGTGAAACACTCTGGGCAATAACATGCAAATTATTCGGTTATATTTTGTGTGGTGAGTTGGTTTTGAGTAAAGGGAAAGAGGAAGCCTATCTGTTTTGTGGTGTCTATGTTTAAATTTGATTTTCCCATTTTATCTTTGGTTTTTGTGAGTTATGCCAAGTGTGGTTAACTAAAGACTTTGGGCTGGTACACTGTTATGTGTGGAAACCCCAAATAATGAATTATAATTGTAAATCTATTTCTGTTTGTTGTAGCCTATAAAGTATAATGGAGAGCACAGATTAAATGTTGAAGAGAAGAAAGCAAAGGTTGATGGTCGTCCTAACAGTGGACGAGGAGGAGGAAGGGGTGGTCACATGGGACCCAGTATGGGGCGAGGATTTGGCCCCGGACCGGTGGGACGAGGTGGTACTCGTCCAGGTGGTGGTGGAATTGGAGGGCGAGAAAATAGGAATAATCCAGGAGGAGGAGGTGGTGGTCCAGGGAGGGGAATGGCTAACCCAAGGCGCTGACCTTCTGTTTAATGGTGCTTAAGAAAGTATGCAATTCTGAGAGAGGACTAGGGTGTTAGGGAGGACAGACTGCGGTGATCTATCAGTGTGTGGAGTTGTGAGCCATTAGGCAGACTGGTTGTGGCATTAAATACAGAACGGTCTGAGCCATTCAGTAGCCTTTGTCAACTTGATAAACAAAAAACATTACCATCTGTATATGTCAATCTTGGTTAATAATACCAGCTTCCCATTTCACTAGAATTTTGTTACTTAAGATATTTAAATATGAATCATCTGTTTCTGATATTGTACAAAGTCTATTTAAGTATTTATCATTCCCGCTGATAGATAGGTCACCGTACCTGTGTATGCCAACTTGTGTATTTTTTTCTCCAAACATGTTTGTAAATAAAATATTTTGTTGCAAACGGGTCTCAATTGGTTTGGATTGGTGACAGTCTCTCTGGCTAGCTCATTGTCTCTCTCGGAGGAACAAGACAGAATTGCATATTTTCTATGTTTTGTATTCATGTTTATTGTGAACTGCATAAATCAGGCTCTGCTTTTTGTCCTAATTGCCTTCACTGTGACAATTTTTAACGTGCTTGTCAGATTTTGAAGGAGTGGAAATGTTTAAAACAAGAGAAAAAAAAAAAACAATGCCCTCTCAAATAATATACATGACCTAACCTTATTTTCTTATATTTTTTTTAATAGAGTATTATAATTTTAATTATCAAAACAATGTGATCTTTCGAAGTTTTGTGGATAAAGTACTATGCAAATGTTTCTATGATATCACATTGCTGTGTTCTACTTTTGGCTGCTAAAAATCAAAGCTGATGTGAAACCCATGCTGGCAGGGGATCCTAGGCCTGGCCAAATTTGTCATCCACATTCCTTTTGTAGTTTACAGTGTTAAAATATAAGTAAACACAGGAAAGGAAGACTGCTTTATAACTTCAGCAGAGGGCAAACATTCTTAATGATTTATTTTTTGTGACTTTAAGTTACTATTATAAGTGTTCTCTATATCCGGGGGAAAAAAATTGTATGGGCCTTTTCATATCTGGAACCAAATCCTGTGTTTGAATCCAATTAAGGTAACGGCCTGCACATCTTTTGTTCCTGGTTAACTGAGTATCCACGGATATGGAAAATGTTGTAACACACTCTTTAGCTTTTAGTGAGCATTTTCTTTGTCTTATCACCAATAAAGTAAAGGTGGGAAATTGTGAAAATATAGGAGCCCTGTGCAAGAGACATTACATAAGGGGCGATTTAATGGGTGTTGAAAAGAGTATTTAATAAAGTTGACAAGTGAAATGTTTTTATATCAGTTAGGGTAAAATCGTGCCCTTTCTCACAAGTGAAGCAGGCTGCTTGCTACCTGTACAGCTGCCGTCTGTTGCCAAAGAGACTTCCTGTTCGAACTCCTTTTTTTTGTGTGTGAGTGTGAATAAATTCGGTTTTATTTTTAAATTTAATTTTTGGTTTTTTGGAGCTGAGAGAAGAATGCAAGTGAAGAAAGAGAAATATGCCGTGTCTTTCAATGGAAGTAGAATGAACGACAATTTGGCCTGATGAGTTTCAAGTCCCTTAACACTTGTGAGAATTGGCTCGTATTATAAAAAAAATACTAAATTTAGTCTGTATTTAATGTATCTCATTGTCTTTCCATTCTCCATTTGTACAGATCATTAAAATCTTAATTGTAAACACAATGTCTGCAAGTTCTTGTTCCAAAAACCAAATGTTTGTAGATTGACTTGTATCGTCTGGCTGCACGTTTTGAAAAAAACAAAAACAAACAAAAAAACTATTTAATAAACATGTAGGGATATTCCCATTTTTCCAAGTGTTCTGTCCGCTATGTTATTGTGTATCGTAAGTATCCGTATAAAGATTAATAAGTTAAGTTATATTTGGGATGAAAAATTGACCAATCAGTCGCTTCCACAGCCTTGTTTTTGAATGCCAGAGAACCCCAAAAGTCTACGATCCAGGCATCCAACACTCTTATTTGATGACCCATCATTTTCATTTTCTGATCGTAACTCTGGTTATCATTCATTAAAGTGGATCACAAGAACCAGTTGAGTCATCAAATCCTGTGTCCAGCAGTCTTCGCGGATCTAT
>JARFOD010000012.1:170498-182787 GCA_031763545.1 Mopalia muscosa | reverse complement strand
GAGGTTTCTGGTCAGTGTAATATTATAGCCTAAATAGGTCACATTTGGTGTATTTATCACCATTTGATGGAGGGGTGGTTAGGCTGTTGTTTACATTCCGAGCCGGCTTGACAACACTTATAACCCTCCAGGCTCTGCGACTCAAGGTCAGTTTTGCCGGTCATGATTTGTCAAGATTTGAACTCAAAACTCCAAAAGGACCGATTAAAGTATGTGCCAGTATTCGCTCAACGAAAGTTTGGGAGGGGGCTGTGGGGCCAAACGTTAACATTACGGCTCACGGCAAATTAATGGTGGTCTTATGCCATATATAAGATTACAGCAAGGTAGCCTATTGGGGGCGAAAAAAGGCATCCATGGTGCGTAAATTGTGTCCAAACCCAAACGGTGCTTCGTAAATCCTGTTAAATTGATTGCTCCATTCAGCAACACGATCATTTAGTATGGACGCGAATAGATTTGAAAACTAACTTGTAAGAGTGATAATCCTATAGTTGTTAACATCTTCCGGGTCTCCACCGTGTGTATAGGCACAATAATACCCTTTGACCAACACAAGGGAAATACACCTAGTTCATCTCGAATATTTTATTGAATAAAGTTTCTAACACGGGCAGTAATATACGTCGATCCCTTTTTTATAGGGTGCCACACAGCTGTACGTCTAAGCAATTGTAAAGTTTTAAAAATATACCAACAAATTTTATAATTCTTAAATAAAAAAAATGGTTCCATTTTATATTGACCCACTTTACACATGTATTTACCTTTTCTAAGCAGGTGGCTTTATCCCTATATAACAGCGGCTAAGAGTAAAGCTCCGCCTCGTGACTTCCCGGTGTGATCGTTATGACGCGGTTCATGCCAAAGTTGGAGTCTGCGTTTGAAAGGCTATCTTTGGCATGGTGAATGGTTTTAAAATGTTACAGAGAGTACCGCAGTTAAAACACCATTGTATATGGTATTATTAAAAAAGCAGTATAGTAAGGCTTGTTCTATTTGACTTGTTCTGCGCATGCAAAAAAGACGACGATTCTTTGTGAAACTATGAAGACAAAGGACGATTATTTGGTGTAAGAAAAAAAAAATAAAGAATAAAAATCGCTAAAGAATATTTTAACGGTTCAATGCATAATTAACTATAAAGAACACACAAAGGGTACATTCATTACCATTTCAATCATCACTATATGCAAAGTATGAATGATAATCGTTGATCGATGAACGATGGTCCAGGGGCTGCTCGGGAAGCTTTAAAATTTACGAGGAGCGGAGAAGAGATCTGGGCTATATTAAACCATATACAGCTTATATTAGATTCAGACTGGAAAATGGATTTTGGTTTTGGGAAATTTCTGCAGTTTACTCTTAGCGAAAGTTAGAAAATTGTATCACGCAAGTGACACTATATGGTCGATTTCACGACACAGTGCATGTACAAGTTTATGATGATTGATCCGTGTTGTGTTATTTGAACACTGACGGTACAGATGCCAACGGAAGACAAATGAACGTATAGGCCTATATATGCTAAGATTTACTTGGCAAATAATAGCCAAATATTTCGGTTTCTAATCAAACCAACGATCGAGTTTGACGCAAAGAGATATTAAAAAGGACCAAAATGTTATTGAAATTAGTCTTTATTGTTATTCTCGACGGGTGATAGCGGTTTTTACTTGGTAACAGACAGGAAGCAAAATCATGCAGATTTAATATCTAAACATTCATTTTCGGAAAAAAAACCCAAACTTTTTGGAGAGTCGAATTTCTTTGCATGTCTTTTGGAAGCTAATCACTGATCACAGATTCGTAGGCCTAGACCTGTATTACCTACCTGTAAACAATCTGTTTGAACTTGGAAATGCAATAGTCATCAGAATCTACACTACAACGTAAACGCTGCAGAAAGTTTTTCGTGGTTATATCAAACCAAAGAATGCAGGTAGTCAGACCTGGTTATCTGTTGGCCTCTGGTGTTTAACTAATCTTTTATATCACAGCCGTGAGAGCACCAGGTTACTATATATATATATATCTAGGGCACGTTTGTTTCTACACCGCTTTGCTAATCTGGGTCACATTGGACAAGAACCACTGTGGAGGAACAGCTGATCGTTGCGTACACTGGGGAACCACCGGAATCTATTTTTAGAAAGGTCTCGGCTGACCTGCGTCGATAGTTCTTGATGTTGATATTAGCAGACGACTATCGACCGTAACTTGTTGCACAGTTCGAAGGACAGCGTGTCCTGAATTTGAGCGCAGGCTTATGCAAAGCTAAATCAGGGCAGCAGACTTAACACACGACTTTCCAATCATAGTAATAAATATAGACTTCAGTACGTTGGGTAAATGGGCCAAATTCCTGGAAACAAACTGAAGGAAGCAAGATTCCAATCCTTCGCTGAAAGTTCTTTGATGTCTTAAGGAACAATATACTTTTTTTTTCGTCGTGACTTTGGTTCCTCGTTATATGACTTTATCAAAGAAGAACTAACAACTGGATGACTAAACACCAGGCCTGCGTGTCGTTTTAGCGGATTGTTTTACTAACAACCCATGGAACCAATGTGCACAAGACACCAGCATTTACTTCGACAAAACTTTGTAACAAAAAATCTAAAAGATGACTTTAACACTTCATATAATGATTTTATAGTCAAGCCAAAACTTTTGGACTCTTTTTTTTTTCAAAATATCCCTTTACGACATTGGCGGGTAGGCCTATGATTTTAAACAGACTTGAAAATGGTCACACAAATGTATTACGATGTATGAAAAATGTATGATTGTGTAGACGGGGCTTTAATCCCTCGAGAAACCGCGTTGAAAGACCTCGAACGGTGTAATCGCTTTGCATCAGGCCATATCGGATGCTGAATTTAACACTTGTAATGTATTAAATACGTTTTCCGGCAGGGCTGGTATATAGGGCAATATCCCCATCATATAATCAATTGGTGATATTTTATTAAATAAACACGCCCTTAAATTTGTGTCAAAAAGAAGCTACTAACCACTCTGCAAAAATTTCATATTTGCATTCACAGCGAAAGTAAACTGGCGTTCGGCAACAGGCACTTGAATCGTATTTTCACACTTTCAACTAGGATATTATAGGCGATTGGAGGCAGTCCTAAGGTAAAATGCAATTAGAGAATATGCACACCTCGAACTTCAATATCTTAAAGAACCAAGTGTTATAGCCTAAGTATAAAGCTTCAGCCGACTTTCCTTAATTGGAAACGAATATAAGATGTAATTCGTCTCGGAATATAATGACATTATTTAGACAACTTTTATTAAGGTGGTGGGTTTTTTTGTTTGTCTCATCCAAGAGTCTGTTAAAAAATAAACTCTTTCAAGTTAGACATGGTTCCACATATAGTCACATCCATATATAGGGATATGGATTTTTTTCTCCATTTATTCATGACGTGAAAACGGCGATTTCGAACTTTGCTTCGATCCAAATTTATTTATGTTAATGTAAGCCATACGCATTTCAGACAACCATACCAAATTATTCGCAATCTACGTTGTTCTTGCCAACAAAGTTTACTTTCGAATATTCCCGAAGTCCACGATTCTCTGTCATGTAATTTGTGTAATTCATATAGACGATTCCTTAAATTTGTCACTTGAACTCTGAAGTTTGCTGAAGTATGAAGGCTATTGTCTGATTCAAAAATCAAAATATTTTTGAACAAAGATTGCCTTGCGTTTTTGATTCAGGTTTCCGAACGGAATCACGAGATTACAGGAGGATACAATACGCTCAGATTGCTTTCACTGTTCCTGAAGAGGAGGCTTATTTTAAGGTTACACCGATGGCTATATGTCATAGGGATTGTGAATATGTAATTCTAAGTAACTCAGAACTTAAATTCCACATTTTGTCTGGTATGGCATATATTGTTAATAAAATAATATAAAATATCTATAGACACACATACGATTCAGCATTTTCCACAACAGTTTGTGGCGAGATTAATTTTGACAAGTTGGTTGAACTACCAAATCCGGTATTAAGTGTTGGCGATTCGGTGCCTAACTCTGAGAGTCTTGGGTTCTCTTCCCGGACAGGTTTCACCAAATTTTCTGAACTATAGAATCTGCTCAAACCAAGAAAGAGTTATCCCAAAATAACAAAAATACTGTTACCACCATGCAGCTATACCGACAACACAATAACTGCATGGGAGCTATAGTTGGGTCAGGCTTTGCACTTCATTTGTCTGCACTTGCTCGATAGGTCCACTGTATGTCTGTGTGCTTTGAACACTTTGAAGGCGTATTAAGGACAACGCATTCCGCATGATATCACTAGACTGGGTCAGTACAGTGCAGACAACTAGGAATATCCCAGATCTAAATTTAGACCGTTCAACGGACGGGGTCTGCCGTCCAATATGTGATTCCCGGCTTACACAATCCAACGGCACCGTATCAAAGCTAACATCGGATATCGATTATAGGCGATGAACGTGGTAGATCGACTAAAAGATGCATGCACATCTTACAATATCACTGTGGGCTAGCTACATATTGCGCTATATAGAGCATCAACCCATATTGATTGAAAAAGGTTGGAAACTTTGGATCGAAAACAGTTGATGTCTGATTGAAGTAGGGCCTATGCCCCTTCGACTATAGCTTCTGTATCTCATAGGTTTCAAGCTGCATATACATTTTTTTTAAATTGTGCAAGTTTCAAGCTGTTTCTCTTTATATCTCGCGAGATCATGCCATAACTATCATGTTCTTTTCATTGTTGCACATGGTTTTCCTAACTTTTCCTAACCAGATTTTTCGAGTCCTTATTCTGCGTTGATTCAATTTAAATACACTACGTATGCATGGTTCTGTCATATCTAAGCATGTATGTTAATTGTGTGAGATTTTTCCATCGCCCCTTGTTGATAGGTGAATCTGTTTAATGAGCGGAAGCACTAAAACATTTTATTTCGTATTTTTGAGAACATCGAGCTAGGGCTAAAACCATACCCGCCTATGTCTAAAAATTACATTTAGAGAAAAACAAGTCAAAAAGTTTTATCTTGGCTATAAAATTATTATTTGTATAGTATTAAGGTCATCTTTTACATTTTTGTTATAAAATGTTGTCAAAATTAATGCTGCATAGGGTCTTGTGCTCATTGTATCTTTATGTGTGGTTAAACAAAAGCGCGACAAAAAGACATGGGCATGTTTGGTCATCGGCCCTCAATATACACGATGACATTCCGAGTGGATCTTAAATGTTTGCTTCCTTGAGTCTAGATCTGAGGCTACAAGTTTCGTTCTACTTGACTTCCGGGTACCATACCTCGTTCCAACATCGTCCCCATAATGTTGAATACTGAACCGTATTTTGTGTTACCGTTGGATGTTGCTTAAGGGCTGAAACGATCATTAAATGGGTATCTTTTTAACTTTCCGTGTAGGAGGTATCTGGGGGTGGAATGCATTACGTGAACTGTTGCACATCACATGGGGTTACTTACATATTGCCGACAGAATTGCTGGCGGAATTTGTCGGAACCACGCAATCATGTGTGGACCAGAGACCATCCCTTCTGCTGTTTTTTTTTAAAGATATAGTCTTCAACCATGTTCGAGGAGCACTGACCATTCAAGTGACGAAACTGTGCAAATTTTTCAACCAAAAGTGTCGATGGCGTCTCTCTTGAACAGTCGTTGCTGTTGCGTCGTCATATATAAGGCATGTCTGCAACGCATGGATATGCATGGGACCTGCCTTGTGGTCACACAAATTTATAAAGGAGTGGATTTCATGACTATGCATATTATGTGCATGTTTAGTAATTTGTACAGGCCCCTATGCATGGAAGCCTATATTATACCTGATTCGCCGTGATGTTAAGGTCCTAATGGCTAACCAATTCCTGGTAACACATCATCCAGAGTATTGGCATACTAATATTTAACTTATCTCATATTGTTGAAATCATTTTTCGTTAAATTGTGACCGCGGCGTTGATTGGAGTGTTGTTTTACTGATCCTACATGCATATATACTATATACTATAAACCGCTCATGAGTTCCAGTCCGTTTGTGGATGTAAGGAGTGAGTCACGCGATGTGGCTCTGGCGAAGGTAGGGGTAGTTTTACTAGATATTCTCACAGTTGTCCACCGTAATTAAGTAAGGCATAATTTGAAGAGGACAATCCATCGTAATATAAGTGAAATACTCTTGAGAACGATGTTAAACCCCAGGTGAGGAAACGAACAATCGTTGAATTGTGGAGAGACTTTCTATATGCGTGAGATGCATGGCAAACAGCGTTAGAAAAACAATATCGATAAACGGTCAATTTCTTTCTGACAAAACGAATGATCTGTGTGCGGATCACAAAACTCTTACGTCTTACTCAATGTTTACAATATGCAATATGGATAACTCATAAATACGAAATAAAGTTCACCTTAATTATGATTTGGTTTCAATGTAGCGTACATATAAAAACAAAGTAAATAGCCATATCATATTTCGTCTTAAGAAGGTCAAACATTCCTATTCATCAAGCAAATTGAGTATCAACTCGCAACTCGGGATTTAAAAAAAATATATATATTTCCTTTCCATAAAATTCCCACAGGTAGACCTATATCATATATCAGATTGTGTCTCTGTATCTTACCACACATCACAACCGGAAACCGTGCGATTGCCAACAAACATCCCGCTTTTATGATAAATTTTAAGACCCTTTTGGTGACTGTCATCGTTGACGTAGATTTTAATATACACGACTTCGTTCTGTTAAAAACGCTTTTGTTTTGTATCCCCGACCCAGCGCCTTCCATCAATGCCAAACAATTGTTACCCATGCATGCATGCAGTTTTTAGTTCAATTACCAAATGTATACTGTGCACTAAGGCCTGTGGCATGGACAAAATGTTTCATTCCAACTTGGCTTCCACAGCACGAAGCATACCTAACACATCCAGTTGTACCATTAATAGTTTGATGACATTTATTCTAAGGCAAAATTCCAAAGATGATCTCGGTCTCTTCGCTTTCCCTCTAAATCAGCATGACCCATATACAAAAAATCCTTGGTGTACTCTTGGTGTGCTTGATTTTGTTTGTAGTTGTTACAGTGAACAATGACCGGAATTTAAGAAGTGTTGCAAACAATATGTTGGTCACAGCTGGTGAAACTAAAAATCTGTTAAAAATTAACTTACAAAAGCATCTCTCCAAAAACTTAACATTTAAGACTTTAGCGTTATTTCAAAACGATATTTTTTATATTTGATCGAATTAATGATCTGGAATATGATCTCAAGAAATGTTCAGCCATTTGAAAACATCAGTGAAAATCATGTCACTCAATCATGATGGCTCTAAGCCTATATTATATGATGTTTGGTTTCTACAAAACTCATATTTCGTTCACCTTGCGCATACGTTCAGGTTTTAAATACAGCATTTACAGTTAAAAAGTATCCATGATCAACATCTATAGAAGTAGTTTCTTTTCTTATATATATATATACTATTTAAATAATCTACATCCCTGTGCCAGTGTGATTGCTTTTTAGAAATATATGTAGGTTATCCATAACACAACTGGAGATTAAAGTTTATTTAGAAACTTGTTTCTGAGTGTTCATCTACAACATGTCATAAGATGATTCACCGAGAGCTACAAGTTGTCTGGTACACAGGGAAGTTTCGCCTTAACCAGTAGATCCTTTACATTTTATGTTTTTACTGCACGCTACAATATTGGTCTTTGTGAGAGAAGAGTAGACATTGTTGGTACAAGATTTTTTTATATATATTTGTGGATAAGGAAACTAGCCTACTAGGTCGACTAGGCTGGTAATATTAGAATACAAAGGAACTATATGTGTTTCACTTTGTCAGGAAACCCAATGGTTACAAGGCTTAAATAGTCTTTATCCGAAAAGCTTCTCTTTCTATAAGCGTCTCAGTTTGGTTTCCTGTTCAGATGGAAAAATGTGTGTTTTTTCAATCGGCATGATTTCAAAGTAATCTATAACCGAATGATCAGTATCTGGTTGAATCATTTCTTCAGTTTGAAAACAAAACCAAACGCTGGGATAAAAAAATATATGCTTGCAATATATATCTTCAGATATAAGCGAAAGCCACTATACTGCACCTTATCTTCCAATCTATAAAAATAATATATATCCTGGCTTACCTTGATTTTAACCATTCCAGCTTTCTTCCTTGGACGCTTATTTGTGGGCTAGATCGACCATAAAACGTGCACTATGTATATATTTTCAAGTCAAAATCAATCATTTCTCATAAGTATATACCCTCCTCTTTTTTTTATTATATAGATTTAAAATATCTTGCCGATTTGAGAACGAAATTTGGCGGGACATGACTGTGTCTCTCACAGTTGCATGGGAACCGTCCCTCTGCGAGTGCTGATCGAACAAGACATGCAGAATATTTTGTTGCGACGTAGGAGGCCCAACAGACACTATATATTATTTTTTTTTATTCAGAGGTAGGCCTTATTTCTAAAGATTTCGTACGGTTGTATACGTTGAAGTCCATTAAACATAGACTTGATAAGACTTCTGCTTACACTGATGGTATAGGGCTTCAACAATATAGTAGGCCTCGTACACCGGATTTTAAAATTTTTTTGCTTTTCTATAGTTCCTTTAACTTCATTAATTGGTCGACATTGAAGACACGAGACATCATTTATAATATCAAACTTTATCGATTTCGCATGATGTTAATCAATAACACTGTATTTGGTTGTGTTTGCATGAAGTCATGTCACCGGGAATCTATTTAAAATACCATGCCGTTCACATGTACACATCGCCGATATTGCCAAAGCTCAGTCAATACATCGAGGTGTATAAAACTGTTCGGGGAATCCCTTCTATCTTTAGACTGTCACAGTCTTCCAGTTTGACCCACTTATCGACAACTATTGCGTGTTATAATATATGGTTTACTACGGCAGCCAACACTCATCCTCCGATGCCTGGGGATTTCTACCGGCCGGTAAAAATAGATAGATATCGGCCTAGTCAGAAGTAATCGTTAATACACACATATAGATCGTAAGGCCTAATATACAAAAGTAAATAGCTTTGTAAGTTAAGTGAAAGTTAAAAAAAAATTATACCAAAAAATGCAAAGTTGGTTAGTAAAGAATTATTTTAAAGTTAAATAACAATTAAAGTAATGAATAATTTTTGTGTCTTTTAGAAAGTGAAGATTAACAGTATTTTCGTTATTTTGGAATAACACTTTCTTAGTTAGAACATATACCTGTTGCCTAACTCTGAGGGTCGTGGGTTCTATTCCCGGATGGGTTTCAACCTACAAAATTTTCTGAACAGGTAGGCCTATATGTTCTTACTAAGAAAGTGTTATTCCAAAATAACGAAAATACTGAACAATAAAGTAGCCTATAGGCCTATACCAGAACCTCAAATCCGATAAACAACAAGATACGAATGTAGAGTTTCAATATTTCGGTTTATAAAACCACCATCATCATCATTAAATTGTTAATAATAAACTTCAATAATTTTTTAAGTCGTGGTTACACACAGATATACTTTGTTGATCATAGGCGACCTCGCCTCTTAAAAGAATATCTAAAACCTATGCAGCAGTATTAAAGACTTATGTATATATGTAGTCATTTTTGTGCCCATGTGATTAATTTAAGAAATAAATGATGTCACTAGTTGGCATAACCTACAAAACACTTAGGCCTACGGCCTATTTAAAAAGACCCTACACCCGAAAGAGGTAGCCTTAATATTATTGTTACAAGCTCTTACTTGGGACTATACTATAGTTATAATAATTATATATGTGTATACCCACAATAATAATTATATACATATTTTAACACTCGGTTGGAATTTTTTTCTGCTAACAGGTAGGCCCTACGAACTAAACAATTGTTTTTTGATGACGACTTTATAAAAGTAGGTGCCTATTATAAACAATATTGGTTTATACTTGTTAAACTATATACAACCCATTGTTGCAGGCTTCATTTTAAATTCACCCAAACATCTATGACATTAAACAGAAAAGTATCTCCTTAAATAAACTTAGGTCAAAAAAACCAGTTTACAATTACTCCTTTTTGTGTTTTAATATCTGTGGCATATTGAATAAAATAGTTGAAAAACTAGCGATACATCATCTCTTGATGTATGCACAATTCTGTCACGTGACAGCATATGTGGACTAACTATGCCGACAATAGAAGATAACACATATACATTCTGAGGCGTAAAACTCGATAAATATAGGGAATTCCGACTGTATTGGAAACGCATATCATTCGCCGAGGTCCACTACGCCCTACGCGAGGTATACTGCGACAGGACGGCCGTATAGTGATCGTCAGTATGCAGTCAAAGCCGACTGCTTCTCTCAGCGATAGATTCGCGGCCCCAGACCACGCCAAGGCGAAATCAGGTCACAGCACATAATTCGCTGCAACCTCTACCTGATACGTTTCGCCTTCTGTGGTCAATGGCCTCGACTCTATGCCAATAAAGCAATCAAAAGTCAAAAGTGTTTATACTTCTTGTAAACACCGAGTTGTGACTAGAAAGAACAAAGGATTTTATTGATATGAAGTTTTTTTTTTAATTTCCGATAAACAGGCCACCAGCTTATGGTGTCCGCCATCTTGGATTTTTCTCACGAGGCAATGCTCAATTGCAGGTACCCCTCTAAGGACTGAATGAGATGCAGGCACGTTCATTATGTTTTTTGTTACCAATTTCTTCAATTTTGCTCGCGTATGGTAAAATATGTGATTAGAAATTTGAAATAAGAACTGGATGAGTTAATCAAAACCATCACCAGTGGTAACATTAACGACATTTATCTCTAGATCGAGGTCAGATTTAGTCATTTTTCAGTGGATTTGTACAGCAGTCTTAGCTAGTCGCACTCGCAGAGGCAAACAACCGAGCGGAATCCCCGAAATATCGAGGATTTTCCCTGTATCTGAACACTCCTGAGGGGGATGGGTTTCATCTCGGACATACCGGGCTGACATATAATGTAACTTAGTGACAGTATTGTCAGTTTTCGTGTGTTTCATCGCCAAAGAGAACAACACAAAATGGCTCTGGATTTGAACAAAGACCCATATACGTACGCCAAGGATTATGAAGGTTTCATTCTGGACTTGAAACAGTTTCACACTAATCGCGGGTAAGTAGAGTTGCTATCCGTTTGCATTGTACCATTGTTTTGTTTACGTTTTGATTGACCCACGTGTAGTGGCGTAGAATCACAGTTATATGTTTATTATGTTCTGTTTTAGAACGCCTTTCTCCAAGCTGCCTCAGTTGAGTGGACGGGACATAGATTTGTACTTGTTGTATCGTCGAGTGATCGCTCTCGGAGGCTGGCAAAAGGTATGTTTTCTTTTGAATTTACCTCCTCGCTCGCTCTCTCTACCTTCACTATATCAATTTGTCTTGTCGCCTACAGTTTCTGTGTCACTCGTAACTGCAAGGCTGGTGTGTACAAGCGGATTTGTTTTTGTCACTATTTCTCCATCTTGTTGGGTATTTGGAGAGCCATCATGGCGGATTTTCATTATTTTCTCTGATATTTTCTTTTGGATAAAATCTACATTTTATTCTATTTCTATTAGAATATTAACCAGCTAATCAATTGAAAACATTGTTTTTGTATTTATTACTATTTTTTATGTTTTTGGTAAATCCATTTAAAATTTTACCATATTAAGTCTAAGCATTCTGAGAGCTTAAATTTATGTACATGTACATAATTATTAATAATTTAAGTATTTTCAATAACATTACCACAGTAATTGGTTAAATAATTTGTTCGGTTTTTTAAAGTTAAGGGGTGAACTTTTCAGTTATTATTATTTAAGTTATATATATTTATATATTATTCTATTCTTCTTTAAGTTTATTTTCACTACTGGTATATTGGATTCTGAAAATTTTCACATAACACTACCTTTTTATACCCTTAAATGACATATTACCTCCACGTTTTCTTGTGACCATGTTATATGTCAAGAATCAACGCCATAACGACATGCCCAAATTCTTTGCAAGGGATGTAGTAGCTGCGCTGCAAGTGCTGCCTTCAATCCTATTGTAAAATTAATCCTTCTTGGTAGCTTCCAACCTAAAAATTATAACCTCGCTAACACTCAGTTAGAATCAATTGTCGTCAGTATTTGATGTCACACTTGTTGTTATGTTCGTCTCGGTGAGGGCAGGAGG
>JARFOD010000012.1:151248-170398 GCA_031763545.1 Mopalia muscosa | reverse complement strand
AAGATAGATGTAGATTTAAATTATATTATAATCAAATAGAATGTCTCCAGAAGACGAACAACTAGTAAAATTATATAAAGAAATTTCATTTAAAGAGCGTCTTTATGAAAAACGTATTTTCCTTTGAAAAATATCTTGATCTTGTCTTCCATTTGAGGATACATTTATCGAAACAATTTTACAATAAGACTAAGTATTAATGTCTAGCGTACATGACCTCTTGAAAGGAATCCAACATAAATTGCTATATTTTCGTTGAAGGAACCTTTGGAACAATATTGATGTAAGGTGACCAGCTAATGGAATTTGATAACCACACCGCTCATCCTGTCTTAGATTCAACAGTGAGAAAAACAGTATGGGAATGTCGAACAAGACTATTGCTACGATGATTTATGATCAGTAACCTTTCTAGTTGAAGGAGTACCTAAAAAACCATCAAATTCCCAATTTTCAGATTAAAGCATCACTTGGACAACTAGTAGGTAGCGCACCTGAAATCTTACAACAATTAAACATTTCAGTGAATTTTGGCTACCTATCATCGAAGCAGAATTATTGCCGACTTGATAAATACTTTCCTTGGCATTGATTCTGCCTCAGTCCAACGTAGCCTGGCACACTAAGGAATCAATCATTACAGAGAGCATTTATCCCCGAAAGTGATCCAGTGGGTTTCAGTATGAATCTCCTGTAAATGAAAACTCAGGAAGAGGATCCAAGTGATTATTGATGTCTTTCTGGCAACATAAATATGTCGCAATATAAAACTTCGAAGTCTATAATAGATTGAAGTATTGCATTTTTATAATAAATTTAGAGTAACATTTCCTGATTTCCAAATATCAACTAAGCCAAGATGAAATTTAGATCTAGTCAGTTTAGCTTTCTTTACATGTTAAATTATTCTATATTTTATAATCGATGTGAAGCTTCATCATGTGGCTTCGGGTGTCTGTGTTCAGTAGCCAAACTTAGAAATACAAAAATATTGTAAATATAATCATGTTCAGAACACATAGGCGTGAATATGGATAAATGATACATTGGCGGCCATTTTGTTTTACGGAATTTGAAGAAATTCATTCCCATCTGTATAAGATGAGACTATATTTCAAGTTTCAAGTTAATCTGTGAATTTGTTAAAGAGTTATAGTGTTCACAACATATACAGGAATGAATATTGTAAAATCATACAATGGCGTCAATTTTGTTTTACTTGTTGAAATTCGGTCAGACTCATTGTCTTCAAATCAGAAAGCTATCTTTAAAGTATAAAGTTAATCCGTGAATTTATCTCAACTTATTGTGTTCACATACAGGCATGAATATTCCAAAATATTGTTATAATGGCCATTTTGTTTTACGGAATTTGGTGAGATGTAATACGAAATTTAAAGTTAATCCACAAATTTATTCTTATTGTGTTCACGACACGTATACAGAGATGAATAAGCTAAAATTCTGAAAAAAGGTCATTTTGTGAAACGGAATTTGGTGCCATTGCCATAACAAGAGGAAGCTACATACCAAGTTTGAAGTTTATCGGTGAATTTGTTTTCAAGTTAATGCGTTCACAAACATTTGTGACGGACGGACGGACAGACGGAAGTAAGGACGCCGCGTAGCATTTCTAAGTCCCCCCCTACTATAGTAGTGGTGGACAAAAATAGCCTCAAGCAGTCCAAGCTACAATCCACAAAGATGATGACCTGTACATTTTTTTTTATGGAAAAACAAAGACCTCATTTAAACTATCCGGCTACAACATGTGTCCCAAGAAAAACTTCCTTGTTAAAACTGCTTGGTTTAAAAGGTTGCATGGGGCACACTAAAGGGGAATAAGTAGTCTAAAGAATTATGGGCAAAAATAAAAAAAGCACAAAATCTGATGTAACTTTTATCCCCCTTACAACTGTTATAAAGCATCAAGATAATTTACAAATCTGCCCCAAAACTTTATGCAGTATGTTTAATACCTTGGCAACTGATGACCATATTTCAAATGTGTGTGTTGTAAAGGAGACTTAATTATCTCCCATGCAAATTTGTTATTACCCTATAACTTCTATAAGTTGGGACACTCTAATTTTGGGACGGGCCACGGAAATAACATGTAATAGTAGACCCCTGTGGTAAAGATTATTTCTCTGTCTCAACTGCCAGAAGGTATAGGCATGATATATTGCTCTACACAACAGAACAGAAACAGAAAAAACTGAATTTTAACAAAATAATCCTCCACGAAAAACAGAATAATAAGAGATTTAAAACAAAGAATTATCAATTCTTGACAGTTTTTTTGTGCATTTCTAGCTATTTAGTTATCTAATGGCGTATAAGTAGCCGTGGCAGAGTTGTATAGTTTTAGTTTTAGTTGTCAAGGCCCATCAATCATATAAAAGACATATTCAAACCTTGAGTATGTCTACATATGTGTTGATTAAGTAACAGGCATCCACATATTTGAATAACAAAATGTTTAACATGAACAATAGAAACAGGCCTGTGTTGTTGGTGAGAAGGACAGAATGGGTTTCCCCATGGTTATGCAAAATGAATTCAGGAGGATTGATTTAAAGGTTTCCCAAATTGTTTAATAATAATAATAATAAAACTTTATTTTTTGAGGGTTGATAAAACTCGGTCAACAGTTTGTTGATCTTCCCCGAGGTGTTGATCTTCCCCGAGGAATCTGTAGTCTGTAGTTTGTAGTTTGTAGTCTTCATCTTAATTTGCATTTAACCACTGATTGCATATTGATAGTTTATATTAATATATTATTTAAATGTCCACAAGCAATAATCATCTGTCGTAACATATCTTTAAAAAATGTTTCCAATAATTGAAATTTTGTTTTCGATATTTAATTTAGCGATAAAAATGGATTTGAAATGCGGAAAAAATCTAACGCACTCGATTGGTCAGAAGCTTGATGACGTGTGCGTATGGGAAAGGAATCATTGTTCAAACCCCATATAGCTACGTCACAACTTTTGGTGAGAAAAATCCTAATTGGGACGATATCTATTAATTGAAACATAATCGTTTGTTATAATTTAACACAATTAGCTTTCTTCATAACAACAAATGACAAAACAGGCCAAAAACTTAAAAAGTGTTCCCTTTTAAAGATTTACAGGACATCAATGGCTGTCAAGTCAAATAACAAATTTTTAATAAAGGATAGTACTACTCAAATATTACTTCTTTCAATCCCTGCAATTTCAAGTTACTGTTTTCTTTTGTGAGCTAGCTTAAACATTTTGTTTATCTGCAGTAAAAATAAATTGCTGCTTAAGCTATATATCGAGTAACTGAGTCAATTTGCAATTTTTATCAAGATTTATCGTTAAAAGATATTTGTCACCACACAACATTTTCTTTAACTTTATGTTCGTAACTATAAAACATAACTATAAAACATAATCATTGTTTGTTTGTTTGTTTGATTGGTGTTTAATGTCGTACTCAAGAGTATTTCACTTATATGAAGACAGATTGTCCACTTCACACTACACCTAGCCTTATTACAGTGGAAAACCAGAGGGAGACCTCGTAAAAAAAAAACCCTGACGATTGCCAGAGCCACAACATGTGACTCGCTCAAATACCTGACGGTTAACAGGTGGACTCAATCTGGTGAACGGTACATCAAAGCAGGTTTAGTTTAGTAACTGCACAAGCTACCACTAAGCCACGGCCGCATAAAACTTAATGAAAAGAAAATTTGTCTTTCCAGCTAACATTACCTTTTAATTCTTCGATGTGTTTGCCCAGATATGTTTCATATTCAATGGCCAGTTTGGCACATCCTCTGACCACTTTGTCAGGTGTTATGGCTTGAAAGTCCGGGAACTCTGTATACCGCATTACTTCATTTGTGTCAGCTGTGTCAGGGGGTATCTCAGGTAATCTAAAACAATAATTAATTTTTAAAATTTATTTAATAAAAAATAGCAATAACACTGTGGTTAGGTTTTCACTTACATGACAGAAATATACTACCAAACCCATAACAGTAACACAACTTACTACAAAGTATCATGTTACCCACGGATTAGGCAGACACCTGTCCTCTCGTCCAAATGGACACCACCGTGAAGTGAACACCTGCCTCATTTGGACACCCTGCTTTAAGAAACATTAACATGCAGGAGAAAGGAAAACTGTCAAATTAGACACCAAGTTATTTGAAAAGTGAAACACTATACTTTTGACTTCTGGCTAAGCCCCTAAAGTTACATGTAATGCTTATCCCTATTGTCTTCAAAATCTAGTCTCTAAAATAAAAAAAAGTTTTCAGCCAGATATTCTCACATATCGCAACTAACAAGTCAGAAGTCAGGATAATCACAGGATGGAAAACATTGCTGTTTGTTTGAATGGGGTTTAATGTCATACTCAAGGGTATTTCACCTATATGATGACTGATTCCGCAACTTCACATGGCTCCTTGTCTAATTTCGGTGGAAAACTGGGAAGAAACCTCTTAAAACCACCCCTGCGATTGCCATATTGATCTTTATCGTGTGTCTCATTCTTATACCTGCTACCTGATGGCCGACTTACTTCCAGTAAGCCAGGGACACAGGCCTGGCAAATATTACCGACCGATCGCTTTTGTGTTGCCCTTAATCTCTGTGAGCACCAGGGTACACTGACAACCGCAGTCGATAAAGATACTAGCATCAAAGTTGGTCTTTCTAGTTCTTATGACCATTTTTCTATTAATCAGTCTCGGAAATTCCTCATATCAGACTTGTCTAATTAGTGCAACACTGACAACCACCCATTTTGTCAAGTTTATGTCTTCTTGACAGCATATTTCCTTCTTTAAAATATAAAAGTTTCTTTTGGGGAAACTGAAGCGAAAATATCAAAAAAATAACAGGGTGTAATTCTCAGCTGTGTCCTGAACCACAGACACTTGTATCTAGCCAGTAGACATGCGATCGCAGGAGCCTACGCCATTCGTCAATGGTTACTATATATAATATATAAAACTAAACACAGATGACCTTGCTGTCGTCAAAAGTTTGTACTTTGCTATATTCCGTAGCTTCTGTGTCCCTTGCCATTTTTTTAAATTAGAAATTAACCAGCGCGCTTGCGCAGTTGACGAAACTTCAGTTCTATAAGACACGCCTTAGCAGCACCAGACTCTCCTTTTTTGGAAGACGCGACCTTTGACACAAAACAATCGCCAGGCCGTGAGAGATTCTATCATATGCAAAGGCGTGTCTTATAGAACTATAATTTCGTAAACTGCGCAAGCATGTTGGCTAATTTCTAAATTCAAAAAATGGCAAGGGACACAGAAGCTACGGAATATCACAAAGTACAGACTTTTGACGACAGCAAGGTCATCTATGTTGAGTTTTGCAAAATAACACCCCCCAGTAGGCCGGCAGATATGTTAAAGAGTCCATGTGAGTTTTATTTGTTGTTATTTTTTCGTTATTCATCGTTTGTGGCATAACTGCGAAAGCTTGTTTCCCATCTTGTGTATTATTATATATAGTAACCATTAACGAATGACGTAGGCTCCCAAGAGCGCATGTCTTCTGGCTATATACAAATGTCTGTGCCTGAACACAAGGAGGACATATATGAGATATCTCAGTTAGCAAATGGCCTTTCTATATTTTAATGTCAGATCTTGCTTGCACGGAACTGGGTGCACAGTTTACAAGCTTCCTTTATGTATGAGGATTGCTCAACTACATATCAGGATGACTGAATGGAATTAATCACGGTCATTTTAACAGGGCTATACTACATCTGATGCTACTGCACTAGGCCTAGTGCAGTAGTTGGATTTTTCAAAATAAATATGATTTCATTTAAATACTTAATTCAGTTCGAGACTTAATTGCTCAGTCAGCCCATTTCAAACTTAAGTTGAACAATTCTTATGACATTATTCTACAAAAGGAGAGGAACGCATTAGGTCACATGTGTTGTTGTGACTGTGTGCTCTTGACATAACTTTGTATAGCGTTGTTGTTGCAACCCAATCTGTCAGTTGTGGTTACCCGAGCTTTGAATGTAAATTAAGCATTGACGCGATGTTTTATTTTGGATTTATCAAGAAACTTAAATATTTACGTACAGAACGTAGTAGGACTCCGACGAAGCATGCCTTATGGCTTGCAAAATTCTTTTTTTGTGGAACGAACACACACGGGCGCACCTGGTCATGGAGGCCGCCATTTTGTTTTGAAATCAAGGCGCCATGGGAATTTAGAAGTATTTGTTAAAATGGTAAGATTCGTTATAGTCGATCATATTTTGCGACGTTTTATTTTACGTATAATTTTTTTAACATTTGAGAGGAGCTACATTTAATTTCTGCAAACCAGGAATTCCCTTGGAAAAACTAGCTGTCGTGACGTCATGGGTGGGGTATCGTGCCAAAATGGCGGACATAATCATGTCATGTTGTATGTCAGACCAGGAGAAAGTTCAACGGAGTCGGAGTAAGAGTATTGATAAACTGTTAGCTAAAGAGAAATCACAGTTCAGAAGGACAGTTAAAGTTTTATTGCTAGGTGCAGGTGAGAGTGGCAAGAGTACTTTTTTGAAACAGATGCGGATAATTCACGGGCAAGATTATGACGAAGATGCCCTGAAAGAATTCAAAAGTGTAGTTTACGGGAATATTTTAAAAGGAACGCGAGTGTTAATAGATGCCCGAAACAAACTAGCAATTCCTTGGGGAGACGAAACCTCTATCAAACCCGCGAACTATGTTTTTGATTTCGACACAAACACAAGGATAGATGAGCAGTTGTTTATCCAATATGTGGATGCTATGAAGACCCTGTGGAAAGACGCGGGTATCCGGAAAGCGTTTGACAGACGAAGGGAATTTCAACTGGTAGGTGTCAGTGTTGCATAATCCGTTACAGTCCCTTTGATTTACCAGTGGATTAGTTTTAAAGGAGCTGTCATTGCTTTTAGTAAATGGGCCATAAAATTGTATCTTGTTGCTTCTGAATTCTCACCTGTCAAAAAAAATCTGCTATTTAATTGATAATTTTTGACAGTAGCATGTGGGTCTGCTACATATTTTGACTAACTCGTGTGTACATATAGGCTGTTTCCAATTTTCAGTCATGACAACGTTACAGGCATACTCACAAATCTCCTTTTTAGAAAGCCATGATATCAAAGTTTTTTTATTCTTATACTGTAAACCGAACAAATTGTGGACGAAAAATCAGGATGACAACTCCCAACAAACTCAAGATATCAGCTGCTTGAGCCACTGTAACAGTATGATTGGTCCATCAGTTAACAAAACAATCTAACGCTTCAACCAAAACTTACATATTAACATTAAACCAAACACTTTAAGTTTTAATTGTTATTCCCATGAAGTTTTTTTTTATTAACATGAAACAGAAAAGTCATGTGGCATTGTGCATGTATGTGCAACTGAAGAATGAAATGCCATAAATCTGTAAACATGTCATAAAAAAATTAGTAGCCAGTCCACATGAATTTGAAATGGGGAAAGATAGTGGCAAATTATAGCTTGTCTACACATATAAGCTTATAGATTGATGGCCTGACTCTAAGTCATTTTTTGTCAACCTGTTTAACAGGGCTTTGGTGCCACCATTTAAGCACCCCGCCCCCTCAGCTTATGTAAAATGTGGTGTTTTTTTTCAATAATATATCTTGCCCCTTCCCAGATTTCTTTCAACCAATGCATATTGAGCTGTAATTGCTCAATTCATGTTTAAAGAAAAAAATAAGCAAAGTTCATTTATCCATTCAGACAGATGATCACTTTCAGGCCTTATTTTTTCACGCGAACGCTCGTTCAGGTTACGTGGAGGTTTAATTTGGATAACTTTGGAAAAAGTTTACATTAACTGCTTTGACTT
Source organism: Mopalia muscosa (assembly GCA_031763545.1). Classification (NCBI taxonomy): domain Eukaryota; kingdom Metazoa; phylum Mollusca; class Polyplacophora; order Chitonida; family Mopaliidae; genus Mopalia; species Mopalia muscosa. The sequence goes on along the minus strand of JARFOD010000012.1, from coordinate 162,500 downwards.
GCTCTGATAATGACCAGATTAACTCTTTGTCTTGATGAAGCCACTCCGATAGCTTACCACGTGCTGCTGCAACAACAACACTATATTATGACAGTCGCGTCTTGTTTAACCCACCTGCGGGGCAATCACAGTTTGGTCTACTGGTATTAAAGTTTTTATTTGTGAATGATACTTGATTAAAATCGGCAAACAATGATTTGGTAACAGTTATTACCGTTTATGCAGTATATCGTGGTAAAACATCGCGTAATTACACTGTATATTTACATAACCTCTATACGAGAACGACCGTTCACGCACATTTTTTCACGTAACCGAACTTTAGGTTATGTGGGTTTTAATTCACGCGAACGGTAGATCGGTTACGCAAAATTTTGAAAAAATGAGGCCTGCTTCCAATTCCAGAAATTTTGTATCAACATATATCAATAATAATAACATGCTACGGTTGCCATTAAATGTCCCTATTTGGCTTTTCTACCTATGTCAAGACTCAAGCATCACTATCTTACCCAGGATCATTCATGTGTTCATAATCAAAGAGACTACTGTCAGGGTCACTGAAGGCCTCATCCATCACTGGTGGTGCTGTGTTTGACAGACGACCAACCGCCGACGTGTTCAACATATCCTTCACTAAAGCACTGCATTGTGGGGTTGGTGTGAAAACTGGCGGAGGTGTTCGAGGAACAGCAGTAAACACGACAGCTGGCACCAGCGCTGCTGCTATGGTCGACTACATGAAAATAAAACACTTAATTATGGCGAGGGAACAGATATTCCATTTATATGTGTTAGCTTATATGTAAAAGAGTGGAAATGTTCAAAATATTTTGTCAAGACATTTTTTACAACTTTGTCCTGCAGGCCATATTTAACACTATGTCGAGTTCTGGTGAACTTTACAGGACAATCTCAATTTTTAACAGACATGTCCTGCAAATGTATATAAAATTCCATGCCCGATGTATATTTGTCTTATATACCATATTAAATGTATACACATCTTCCATAAATTATCTGTATATATTTTATATGTGCTTCTCAGATTAAATCTGGCTTTGTGTTGTTTAAAAGTGTCTAAATTAGTCATGCCAGTGAGATAAGGACAAGATAACCTTTGACACGTTACTTCCTCTATTCAGATAAATATTTATATGTGTACAGTGAGTGGTCTTCTTTAGTTGCACCTTTAGAGAAGCACAGGTACAGTATTGACAGGTCGGAGTGATTGGGGTTTTACTTCCCGGGTTTGTTATTTTCAGCGCATACCGACATCAGCCTATACAAGCTTTCATGGGGATTAAACAATAAATAATCGGCTTGTATTCCGATAAGCCAAATAATATCATTATACTATTACCTCATGTAGTTGTACCCTCATATAGCGCAATATATATTAACTACCACCTCTCATCGGGGATATCCAGAGATAATATTGAAACCGAATACGATCTTTGACTCTAACTAGAATCGTCTATTAACGTTAGTGACAAAATAAGTGAAACTCAAACATAATATCAGACAAAGCCATTATACTGTTAAAAAAATGTGTATCAAATGTTAGGTTCAGTTACCAGTATCCAAATGACACTAAATTTAAAAACAAAAACCCTGATATTTTAAAGATTTCTAAATCAAAATGGAAATAATTTACAGTGCAACCAAATAAACTAATATGCGTGAAAATCAAAGTGGATATGAAAGATAGAGAGAAAGCTATAGAAACAGGAGTGTACTGTTCAAAAGCGTCACAAAACAAAATGCGGAAAAATTATTCCGATGCAGACTAACAGATACTAATTGGATATACAGAAATCCCTTCTGGATATCCTCTGATAAAAGAAAGCCCGTTTCTCGAGGGTTAGCAAACCAGGTTTTACTTTTAAACATACAGTAAATTAGTTGTTTCTATAGTCTAAATCGTCACTTTGATTGGTTACCAATCAAAGTTGTTTTTCAGACAGCCAATTAAACGTCCGCGACCTTAGACAATACATAAATAACTGTTGTCCGAAAAGCACCAGATCACATGACATAATTAACCCTGTTCGCAGTAACCATGTTCTGCCAATCATCGAGAAAAACAACGACATAAGTAAGTGGATTTGCGTTACTATAATACACAGACAGATGAAAGGTGTTTTTTTACCATTAGAGGACAGATCATTTATAATTTTCCATTCATACATTACCTGTACATTTGATCCTGATTTGTGGTCCACCATTCAAGCATACAATAAGTTGGTTTCTTTTCAATGTTTGAAACTAAACCTGACCATAAAACGTATCTCTAGTGCTCTATAGTCATAAAATTATAGGGAGGGAAGATACAATCTTTATACAGTCTTGTTTGTGTTTGGTAGTCAACGAAGTCGAGGGGGATGTCATCCGCCCTTTTGGATGGGTGAAATAACCTCAAGTATGGTGTTGAACCCCAAACAGATAATCAGGTAAAGCACATCTGAGAGTTGGTATAGGTTTGTCATTGCACTTAGATTTTCACTACATGTTATGGTTAATCTCTTAAGATGTTTCAATAGTCTGTATATGATGCCTAGACAGTTGTTAATAGACATGTACATCATATAAGCAGCCAATGTTGGTAGTTAATTGTCCTCTGACCAAAACTTCTAAATATCACTTTAAACTTAATAGACCTCTAATTATACGAAGGCACTGATAATTCATTTAGGTCGACACAACGGCACATATATCCGATAGGCTTGGAATTGTAACAGAGTGTAAATAAAATACACATATCTCATGAAAGTGTGCAAACAACAAAACTCAAGTTTTACAGTTTAATAACAAAAAATATCACAACATATAAAGAGCATAGAAAAATGATAATACAGTGTAACTATTTTTGACTTGAAGTATATATATTATATTAACCGCATTTTGATGTTATATAAACACTGAGACAAGCGTTTTTCTCCATCGTGAAAATGATTAAAAGCAAAATTAAAATAAATAGGCTTACTTTGTCTGGCCTCCCGGCCGGGTTTTTAAAAAAAAAAATTAAAATTTTTTTTTTTTTTTTTTTACAAATATGGAAGCTTATTTACAAATGTTCAAGTTTTATGTAATGGAACGAAGACTGAAAATATTTATCTTTAATTTCTCTACATTTAGATAACTATATACAACTTAAGTCTTCTAGAAATTAAACACATACTCTCACTTGGTAGCTCTATGTATTCGTCAAGTGTGACATATACGTAATACATTTCATTACTGCCAGCGATATACAGCTTCCGTAATGGCCTCCAGACGGGAATAAACTAAGTAAAAGAAAAAGTTTGGTGTCCACGGTCAGAGATTGACTTCTGTGGCGTGTTATCACGATACAGTGCCGTACAACGGCTGATATATCTTAAAAGCCTTCCACCGAAGTCATTATCACTTTCCATTCAGAACCAGAATGTTCCCTCATAATTTAAATCACATTTGTTACAATCTCTGATCCTCCACCAATCACAATGCAAAAACACCATCTCTGTTTAATGTTGACAGTGCAATTTAACTCACATAGTATAATCTGGGATAAAGTATACTATATCCCTGGTATAATTAAGACAATACACAGCCATGGTATACTCTGAAATCTGAATAAGCTTAATGTATCAAAAGTAGAATATATATTGTCGCTCCAATGCTAGAGGATTTTGTGCAATATTCAACGGCTAAATGATTAAACACGTATTCTATCACATCTAGGTCCTTAATTGTTCTGTCATGGACTGTTATGAAAGACGTTGGTGTTAAAGATGAATTGATTTCACTCGTACTGCCATTGGCTTCACTCTGGTCATTACAGAAACACATCCCGCTAGTCAATGGCATACATCAGGTGTTCGTTTTGTTGACCACATATTTGATAAATGAGACGGGAGGGGGGAAACATGTTGTGTAACATGTTGTGACAGCCTTGAAATAGATATTTTGTCAAGGTCACCACCGTACCGATTGAATTGATCTTTATTGAGATTGCCGGGGTTAAACTCCACGTGTATAAACGGTCCCGTCAAGCTGGTCGATCCCTGTCTAAACCCTTGTATATGACTGACTGGCACCATGGCAGACACAGCATGCAAAAACTATTCCCAATATCTGAAACATGAAAGAAACATACCTATATTGTTCACCTGAGCATACATGATAGTTGCAGTTTATTTTATTCAGGAATGGGTTATACAACCCTTCTCCTACATTCATCATAGTATTCGTATTAGATTTCAAGACGACGGTTATGCTCACAGGAAGGGCATCTCAATCTAGGCTGGCTGATTTTATTAATTAAATGGTAATAGCACGGCATCGCAACGAAAACTAACACCGTAAGAATTATTCACCTGTAAGAAAGCGATTCCAAGTGCCACTCCAATCAGAGTGTTTGTGTGCCCCCTTAGCTTGTCCTCTACACCATCAAAACAGTTCTGAAAAAATAGAATTACATAATAATATATTGGATAGGGGTTTGAAGCTATATTGTGCTAATTGTGGTACACGTTATAATGTCCATTGGATTGTATTCTGACTGATTCGAGCAGTATGATACATCAACAGGAATGTCTTGTTTTCTCAAGATTAATCACAAAACATGGAGGCAGCTTTTTAACCTTTTCTCGGCAAAAAACGAAAGTGTATGGTTTGAGGAGAATAATATATTGCTATCTTCATCATTGCACTCTATAGTGGTTCTTTTATTTGTGTGTATATTGAATGGTGGACCCCTTGAGTGAAATAAAGATTTTACTGTATGCTTGATTGATTGATTGATTGATTAACTGGTTAATTTTAATTGACAAACCTTTGTCCAAAGATAGGCGGATGGTTCATTGATGTTGTCTGACGTAGATGCCGCGTCCTGACAGCCTGTCATGTTTAGAGGCCGCGGATCAGACGGATCAGAGTTCTCCAGTACACAGCAGGATTTAGGAACGTACATCTGTGTGTCAGAATAAATACAAATTAATTACTAAATATTTATTTTCTAAATATTTATTCTAGGGAAGAAAATTTTTGAGAATGCTTTTGCTATTCAATCATATATAATTGTTGACCCCTGTGACACTATTTGACAGGTAACATTGGCTCCCTGATAAGGTTGGGCTTTAATGAGCACCCGATCGAGAGACTAGGATATACAACGCATAAAAAAATACTCATTATATACTTTGTAAATTAAACTTACATCTGGCTGTGAAAAGTTGACCATTCTGTAATCCGTGTAATTGTACGCGCCACAACATTCAAACTGGAAATGGAAAGAAATAAAAGTAAGTAAACTTTTGGTAACATTTTCTTACACCTATATGGGGTATATACCTACAATTGGAAAGTAGAATACTAAATCCTTGAGGCTGATATAAAGTCGGGTATCTTTGAAGATAAAAGCCATTAACAGAGAAGTTTTACTCTATAATTAATAATGATAAAAAGAACATTTGAAATATTAATTGAAGTAGATTAGTAAGGTATCATTAATAGCTTACCCAGACTTGAACATAATCCCAGGCCAAAGCTATGGCGTTTTCTTTGGTCGTGTTTGTGGCTGGTTCATAGTCCTCAAAGGTCACACGTAAATTAGGCTGTAGTTCTCCCAACACCTGCAGAAACAGTCAACATTTACCATAAAGACAATTGGAGAGATACGCTGTAGGTATATTTGTAAATAATGAAATGGAAATTTTTTGATGTACACGTAAGCGAATATTCACCCAAAATAGCAAGAAGGAGATTCTTTGACAAAGTGTTGCTGATCAGATTTGGTTACTATAGCTTCTGTTTGATTGGTGTTGACAGTTAGTTGGTTATACTACTGTCTTGTTAGACAGCATCTGTTGTTGGTGGTGGTGGTGGTGGCGGCGGTGTATGTCTTTGGCAGTAACAATTGTTGCTTTTTGAGAGTTATTTAAAAATTAACTAAATGAAATGACTTACGTCATCTTTATAGACGACACCTGCAATTCCTCCGCCAAATTCGCCAATGAATATAATAACAAGGAACGTGATGTACTGAAAATAGAAAATTCACCAATATATTTGACAGCTGTGAGTGGTTAATATGGCCGTTTACTGCTGGTGATTTGTGACCTACCGCCGAGTGTAGGCTCCTTATCGGATCTCAATAAGCAAAATTTTATAAACTGATAACGTAAAACAGTAGTATATACTAAATTTATCGATTGATTTTTTGAACATATGGATTAATACATTTATCGATTCTTTCTTGTTTTCCAACTAAAACTTACCGCCCCTAGAAGACACTTGTTCTCAAAGATAGCTCCACAGCACCCAAGGAATCCAACGAGAAAAACAAATGATCCGAACCCTATGAGGATATAGGCAGCCGTATAGAGATAGTTATCCACTGTGACATTCAATAGCTCCTCCAGCTGTGCGAAATCGTCGTCAACACGTACCCATATCCCTATCCCGAGGATACATGCTCCGCTCAGCTAAAACAATACATATAAGTATATAGTTATGTTACGCCACTACGTAAAGCAACATACATATCGTATGCTATATTAAAGGTTATTTTTGTCACCAAGCTCGCGATCATCATGTCAATGATAGCTGCATTACTCCAATATAAAGCTGAGCAGTAAAACATGATCAGCCCAAAATAACTGACGATACGAAATCCCAGACAAGATTATAATACTGCATAATATGTCCATATAGATTCTAATCTGGAATACACACCACCAGTGTTAACAGAATCAGAGACGGCTAATAAACCCTGTTCAAATAGTTAATCTTTACTTGAGAATGATTTCGTTATTTGTGCGTACAGGTATTAATGCCACATGGTCGAAGGTTCGGTTGTCTTTCGAGAAAGTTGTAAGAATTAGAATAAATTAATGTGAAATCTGTTATAACTAAGAATAGATTAGTCAAATAAATACCATATGCATTGTCATAAAATATTATAGATGGTTAATTTTAAATTAAATAGATGAAAAATAAATTATATTCTATACTAAATACTTACAAAGAAAATGAGATTGAATATAACTAGAAAGTATTTTGCAAATTTCCCTCTGCAGCTCTCCATGATAGCGATTACCTGAATAAGAAAACAGTTATGTTAACAACAATACAAGTCGTTGCCCTTTATATCCTGATATATGGTTCAACTCTCACAAAACAAACATGTTTGGGTCTTAGCAAGGCCTGTAACAGTGTATAAATATTTATCTAGGTCGATGTCTTATGACATTGAGTCAGACATGAAATAGATTCACGAGATATGAACTCTATTAAGGTACACTATTGGGTTCATGATCATTTATTGTAGGTAAAACACCACGTGACGTTTAATATATACCATGTTGGCTAACTGCCAGTAAACATGATAAGTTACGCGAGAAAGTGCGTGGAAAGCGAATCGTGCACCTAACTCGAGATATGTTACATTGGGATTGGTAACAATCTTGTGATATTTTCACACTCGAGGAAAACAAGAATTGGGTGATGGTTGGAATGCACATGTGTATCCCTTTCATTTAATATAGTACGACCGGTGGGGAATTTATAAACTCCATTGCGTTTACCTCCATAAACCAGTGCAATAATAAAATTATAGAATTTTTTTTCTTAATATTACAAATAGAGGTTGGTTAGGCTTAAGACGCCATTGTTCATATGTCATTTTTTACATGGAATTGAATATAATTTTCTGGGTATTGTATATATAGTGAGTGAGCTTTCATGGTCTTGTCTACACATCTCCTTTATATTTATGGTTGTTTTCAGAGCAACGTGTCTTGACCACGGGATCAAATATAGACACTTAAGTTTTAAAATATCAATGCAAAGTCTGCATAGTTCTGCAAAAGTACATTCACTATATAAAAACTTCAGATAAAATATATAAAGTCTCGTTCCACAAGTTTACGTGTTTGGTGTATTGCGTTAAGGGCGAATATTATCTTTTCATGGAGTTTAAACTTTAAGGGGTCGTCCGGAGAATGTCCATTTTCTACTCTAAAAAAATACCGTGTCAATTACAGACACAACTAAGTTCGCCAGCATCGAAATCTGTTCGGCCACAAAGATCGCAATGAAGTAGCACATTTGAATTGGCATATACATATGGCCTCTATGTTAGAATACCTATAGAAGATTCTGGAGAATGTGCCGGAATGGTGATTCTAGAGCTGCTCTTTACCATAAGTCTATAATCTAGTACAAATCATTATTTTCAAGAAAAAGACTGTAAATAAACCAGAGGCGCTAGTTTTTGAAGTTTGAACCTTCTTGAAAGACATTATTTGCCCCATGTACTTTCATATGGCTGTATTGCTCTGGTTATATAATACCACAATTGCCTTACCTGTTAAGCTCTGTTATTGCGACTACTTGCTAATAAAATCTGCCAACTTCTTGGTGGAACTCTGGGATAGCCCTTGGTGTGAATGGTCTATAAAAGGATATTTATAGCCAGCAGATAGTCTTGTGATATTTACGTGACCCACATATAGTGAATGAGTCTACATCATGTGACGCAAATTCGATATAGGCCGGCCAAAGACTTCTCGGGTCCCACTATCTCATAAATAACATAACCTATATTAGCTAAAATTCACGTTGTGAAATATATAGCTGATGATATCACCGTGGTGAAATGAAATATACCCAAATCACCTCAAATTCGTCAATAAAATTATGATTAAAAGACTTGGAAAATGTCTCTGAGGGTCATAATATGACTTTGTCCGTAAGATATTATCAGCATTTCTCAGAAAAAAATGAAGTTGCTGTAATATTGTCACATCAAGTAAAGACGTTAGGATTGGCCGTGAAGACATTTGAGGCGATTAGGTGTATTTCTGCGCGACAGATTGCCCAGAAGAGGTATTTTTAAAATAAAATAGTGTAACACATACATTGGCGGATCTACCGTTAAAGTAGAAAGAGAGGGAGAGATAGAACAATAAGACACAAGGAGAGGGAGAGAGAGAGAGAGTTTGATTTTTGTTTTCCTAGATTTGTTAATTCTATGACAGCCATTCCTGTTGTTTGTTACAGCAGCTCCTCTTGTACTCGTCGCTATTGTAGTTGCTGGTCTGATTATGTGCTTTCCTTTTAAGAAACAGTCACATAGGTGTTTCTCTAGATCAACAATTTTGAATGAGTAATCAAATACACCCTTAGTATTAAAGACTGACAAGAGTTGTAAAGATTTGTCAAGATTTGTATGTATCTTTATTACCGCATTTTGGGGTTAAAGCAGAACAGGAAAAGTAGAAGTTTTGATACACTTCGCCTTTTTGATATGCCAGAATACACAATTTCTGTGGGTCAAATAAAGAGTAGTAAATAAACAATTGAACTTTTGGTAAAAATTAATAAACAAGAGGAATATCTATGGTCCTTTTGTTGAGCGGCAAGTGAAATTATTGAACATTCATTTAGTGATTGTCTAGAGATAAATCTCTTCTGGGACGCCCTTAATCAGTGGATATATGACAATAGCTTATGATAGATCTCTGTCTAAACAGAAATTTAAAGTGAATGTTTTCTTGAAAACGCAGCCAATATTCTGAATCATTGTTATCAATTTGTCTTTTTGTCGAGTTTCTCAAAGGTAAAAATACGAAAACTCGATGTCTACATCTGGCTTCCATACGTTAATGACATCACGTAAGTTAATCTTTGATGAAGATGTGTGACTGTTTAGGCGATCTGATTTGACCCTTAAATTATTACTCGATAACACAGATGACATCTTAACAGTATTTTCGTCATTTTGGGATAACCGTTTCTAATGTGTGAACAGATTCTTGTTCAGACAATTTTGCAGGTTATAACACGTCTGGGAAAACTCTGGTTTTGTTTGTAATGTTTTTTTCTAAAATTATTTATGGAAACTTCTGCATCTCCCTACATAAGTGAGATCGATTACATGATTTTTTTTATCAGTCAGAAGCCAGTATAACAACTAAGTCTAAACCAAACGCAATACAAATCGATCGTATATATATTGTAACCTGCCTATCCTGGAAGAAACTTATATATGTAATGAAATAATTTTAAGAAGCATTTTCTCACCCTGATGTGAATTTTCATATTACAGCATAGCATTAGATTTTAATTTGTTTGTGTGTTTTAATGTCTTATTGAGAATGCTGCATACAACACACCCCGGGAAGGCAGCTCTGATAATACCCTGTCACTTTGATATCTTGGTGATTACCATGGTGTGGTATCAATCGGAACAGTTCTGTGTTTTATGCCTTGATATAATGCAGGTTTATAAGCTGATCCATTGTTTGCTATATGTATGCTATTTTATATACGCCATATATTTGTATTGTCTCTTACCTTAAATCGTATTTCTTAAAGTGTTTCTGCCATTGTATACTATAATGTATAAAACTGCTATTGTTGTTTTACAATAAATATTGTTAATAAATAAAATTGATTATTGTTTTCTTCTGCTTGGTTTCTGTCATAACATTAGCAACCAGCATCGAAAAGTAGACCAACTTATTATATCTTACATAAATTTCTGTTTAGTGTATCTTTTCGAGAGTATCTCTCAAAGCGATATTTTAGGTAAAAGTAAACGTTAATTCTATAGCGACCTGGGCCACTCTCACAAAACATCTTACTGCAAAAACAAATATAGTACAACCAAATTTCCTCATATTATGCTATTGGCGTAGATATATCGTACAAGAGACTTTATGTTGCACGACATTTTTGTTTAAGACATAATGCTGGAACCCTGCTGTTTTATCGATATACGTTCAACGTTACTCAAGATCGCTTTGTGAACGAATCCATGCAAATCCAAAGTTTCGTATAGGCAAAGTATTAATTGTTATTTTTTATACAATAAACAATTAACAAAATGGCAGCCATATTTACTGAAAAAAATGTAATCAAACACGCAAAATGAGCTATATTGTTGTTTGTATGATTTAATTGTGTTGGAATCGATCCGATTCATAATTGCAACAGTCTAAGGAACCTACTGTTAAAATATGAATTTACTTGTGAATGTGGCTTCGCGTGTTGTGTTCAGAACATATGCAGACTTGAATATAGCAAACTATTCAATGGTGGCTATATTGTTCCGTGACATTCCGTCGAATGTATGAAGGCAAGAAGCGAAAACTGAATTCCAAATTTAAAATGTATCTGTTAATTTTCCAGTTATTGTCTTCCCATCCATTGACCCAACAAGGTGTGTGTGTGTGTGTGTGGTTTGGGGGGGGGGGGGGTTTGGC
>JARFOD010000012.1:85361-106178 GCA_031763545.1 Mopalia muscosa | reverse complement strand
GTTTGTTTGTTTGTTTGATTGGTGTTTAACGTCGTACTCAAGGGTATTTCACTTATATGATGACGGGCACAAATACATGACATCACAAACAAATCTGCTTAAGGTTACCCTTTAGCTCTGCGAACACCAGGGTAACAGAAAGCAGCCTCTTTTCTCGCCTCTTACGATCAACCGAGGAAGCTGAAGGAGTATTCTGCAGGGGGGGAGAGCATGAAAACGTGATAGATCATTTTCCATTAGAATTTACATGTATGTAACTGGAGAGCCTCAACTACTTCAATTACCTTCGTTTAATATAACCCTATTACAAGAGTTTATAAAGTCAACCCATCCACAATTTACAGCTTGCTCTGGACATAAAAAATTACAAAAAGCGTTTACATAGTTACAACAGCTTTCTGGAGTTTTTGATTGCTATCTTTCTACATGTAGTTGTTTGTATGAGTATATATACAGTAATGAAGTACTTGGCTGGGACAATACATGATATATATCCAACCAGAGGGCTTCTTGTTAAATTAGATATGATCCCCCAGGCTTTATCTACTCCCATCTCACCACAGAACAGAAAACCACTTACTTAAAACAGTCAGACACCGCTTGAAGGTTTGCTATACCTCATTAAACATCTGACATGATATTCCAGTCCTATATGACTAGTTATGACTAGAATTGTACATGTCTTATAATACTAGTTGTGCATAGAACTTTCCATTTACATCTACACCAAATTTTTTTTATTTTCTATAGCTCTAATTATTTGATTTATGTAATTATCCTCAAGAAAAGGATTTTCTATTTACCAGAAAATGTTGTAGGGATTTGTCAGTAAAACATTGTTCGACAGAGTTTTTTTAATTCTTTACATCTCTTTTTGTTATTACAATTTTATTGATCCAGGTATTTTTTTTAATACTGTTACATGACATGATATTATGGCAAATGTAAGCATATACTTCAAATTATTTTTATTGGTTGATTTGATTGACTAATCTAAATAAAACCCGAATGGAAAATTAACTGAAATTTGATTGATGGATTGGTGTTTAACATCATGGGCAGTTTATTCCAACAATTTGACACATGCACAACCATAAAATGTGAATTGTTGTATAAAGTAGGAAGTAATAATCTTCCTCCAAAGGGAAGTAAAACAGTGTTGTTAAACTTCAAACATTCTGCTCTTAGACAGAGGGCTTCCTTAAATTTGACCTCTGTCAGCACTGGTAAAGGGTTAAGCCACTCATTTAGTTTATAATGTGATAAGAAGAAACAAACATTAACACAATCAGCTTGATGTGATTGAGTATATTAGATAGTCCACAAAGGAGTGTCCCATTGCTGAAAAGATCAAAGGCTGACAATGCCAATAAAAAGACCTACAAAAGTGGACTATTTTAAGAATATATCTGTTAAGTTGTGGTTGGCAAATCAATCACAAAAGCTGAGGACCAATGTGTTTGCTTTTATTTATTCTCAAACCAAATGAAGGGTGAAATCAATAAAGACTGGCACTTTCTTCACCTTTCCTATCACAAATCTTCAATGATATAGACACATGAAATGTACTTCAGGGTTGAGAGCATTCAACACAGTTACTGTAAAACTATAAAACTATTTTCTTATGTGCTACATGTACAGGCATAAAGCTATTGTACTAGACACGCCCAGGTTTATTCACTTTATTGTGTACAGGACTGCAGTGTTCATGCAGCACCCATGTTGTTTAGTTCAGATTAAACCCACAGCTACCAATATGATCACTGAACCATAGAAATCAAGTTAACTCATCAGTGCACCTCTATGTCAATTTCACTTACAGGTGCTTTGTATTTTTTCAATCAAACACTGATGGTTACATAATGTACAGTTCATGTAGATGAATTGAGGCATGGCCACCTGTTACTAAATGTGGACAATTGCAACAGGTATAATCAAGCACATGTATCGTACAAGTCCTTTTTTGAGGCTGAATATGAATTGCCCTTTGTCCATTTAGGTGCACTACTGGCTTTATTATCATTTCTTCTAGGCAAAACATCACATGACATTAAAGATAACACGCTGACTGCCTGCCTGTGCATGGCAAGTAACGCCAGAAGGTATGAGAAAAGCCAATCGGGCACCTAACTCCCTTCATCAGAAGGCCATCCTCACAAAAACTTGTTACATGTATATACATGTACTCAAGTTGAGACTATACATGTAATTATTGCTCTTCTGCCAAATAACTGGATTTAATTTGTTTGTCTAATTGGTGATTTATCATTAATTTCTTACTCAATAATATGTTAGATTGATTGGTTGGTTTTTTTATGACTTGCTTTAGGGTATTTTGCTTATATCATGCCAAACAGGGATGTATACCAACAAAACCTGAAACAAGGCGATCCATGAACTGTGGAAATGTTTTAATACTGCTGGAAAGTGCCTCCAGCACTATAAAGACAGCATTGCTATTTTTCAAACAAACTGCCTTTAGCAAGAGGACAAGTCTCTCGTCTACTTCGTACTCTGCCTTAATGTGGTGGAAAACCTCAGAAAAAACACTCAAATATAAGGTATTGAATTATATCTTGTGACTCCCTCAGATTTACACACCGTTCACCGGGAGATTAATAGAACCTGTGAGGTACATTTGAAAATCAACAGTCCGAAATGCTGAAAACCAAGTTATTCCTGGTACGCAGCTGTGGCTTACTGGTAAGTGTGAGCATTGAAAGCTATGTTGATTTACCATTCACGGGATCAAGTCCATCTGTTGATTATCAGGTATATGAGGGAGTCACATGATGTGACGACAATCACTTTACCAGGTTTCTTCTCGGTTTTTCACAGAAATTAAGAAAGTAACAGAGTGAAGTGGACAGTCCGTTGTCATATAATTGAAACACCCTTTGAGTATGTTTAACCCCAATCAAACAGATAAACAAATTTAGCTATTCCTGCAGACATCATCTACTCAGACAAGGAAAATAAATTTAGTTTTTTTTTCTTATTTTATGAAGCCTTAATAAAAAGCACATTAAATTCTTTTTTATTAAAGAATGGCCAAGAGGAATAAATTATTTCCTTTTAACATCACTTGGCACATTAAATTCATCTTAAACTAATTCAGAATGACATTTGGGCAAAAACAAAGCTTTTAGGACGTATTTTAGCATTTACTGTAGAGGAAGGAACTTAAATGTCATATGCCTGATGTAATCCAAAGATGAATGTTAGTTTATCACATCTTGAGATGGCTGAAATCACATTTAATTACCAATGAAGTGTAACATAACACTATTTTAATACGGATTAGCACAAGAACTACCTCTTTTAAAAACCCATTATGCTATGAGGGAAAAAATCACTTTGAATTAAATGTGAAATACCAGTTGCCCAATTTAATAATAAAAAAAAGGAGTTATTTTAACCACAGGCAAAATAATCCGTTTTAAAAGACCATCCATTTCTGTTTAGTTCTTCAATTGAAAGCTTTGCAAAATTGCTTTTTTTTGCATGTTTTTTTTTTACATGTATAATTGATTGGTGTTCAACATCATACAACATGTATAATGTATTTCATTTCTGATGACTTTGGATATGGATATTTAAGAAAAGTTAAGAATGCGAATGTGACTTGTTATTTGAAATGGCATAGTGTAAAATTTAGTAAACATTATTTTATTACATGTAGTCTCATCTAGAGTATAATCATATTCTCCAGGTCATGGAAGTTTTAATCGGTGTAGTTCTCTTTTTCTTTTCTTAAAGTCTTACAAGGAGAATTTTCTCACTTGATGTGATGAATAATTTAACAGTCTACGGGTGTTTTTTTAAAGGAATCTGTTAAATGTGAAATCTAGCGTCTTAAAGCGTAGTAGCAAACAAATAAGTGTTACATGTATGTAGCTTTCATACTAATTCAAAGGCCCTGTACATGTAGCGCCAGCGGGCGTAGAAAAAAAAACTGAGCTCATCCTAAAGGAAGAATTTGAAACAACCCCCAACAAAAAGCATTATGCATAATAGTAACAAAGGTCGGTAATAACGTTAAAAAAACTACATTTTTATATACCGAACTTGACTGATTTTAGTGTCTTTCAGTTAGACAGTGAATGTTAACAGTATTTTTGTAAATTTAGCACAACACTTTGGCACCAAATGGCTAGCAGTAAATGCTGACAAAACTTGAACTTTCTTCAGTGCGCACTTCTATGAAAATTGAAAAGATTTTTTAATACAGACTTTTCAAATTTAGAGTTTTCACTTTTCAATGGAACAATACTATCAGACACGGTTGTTGTTTTTTTTTAAATGTTAGAATGAAAATTAGTGTTCAAAATATATGTAAATGTAAATAACCACCCTTGCAAATGCTTAAAAGCTCATATATTAAATGGTCATCAATAAAAAGATACATATAGCAAGTACACAGCAAACAAATCGTACACGACAGGGCAATCATTATAAGTCCCTAACATCCCCAGATTAAATCTGTTATAGTGGATTACATACAGATAGAGATTGCACATAGCATTATGTAATAGTGGATTAAATTTAATAGCACTTTGAGTGACCAGGGGCCAGTTGTTCAAAAGACGATTAGCCGCTAACACCAGATTAAATCGCTAATACCAGCTTGGACATAGACCTATAACATGGCGTGAGGTCATCTAATAGTGGATTAAATTTAAAAGTGCTTCGAGCAACCGGCTGCAGGTCTTTTGGCTAAGGACAGTTTTTTTGAGGAGTACAAATGTTGTCTTAACTTAGCATTAAGTAAAGATTAACTTTCCAACATTATGAAAACACTTCACATCTTGATTGTGCTTGTGTCAATTATTAATGGAATACGCTGCCGTCATAGTAGTGAAATACCCTTAAGCATGACATAGAACAACAATCAATCAATCTAGGGCAACAGGTGCATACACATGTAGCTCATTCCTAAGGTCGCTCATTAACTGTAGACAAGAAAGTTGTATGTATTTTAGATTTTGTAAACACCTATTTTGACAATAGTGTTACATGCAGAAGTTGATTTCACATGTTTACACTTAAGTCAAGGAAATGGTATTCAGTCCACATGTAGAACATTGTAGTAATGTAATTGAGGCCCAAAGATAAGGCCTCAGACCACTGAGACCAGAATGGTATACATGTATTTGATCAAAGAGCAGACAATGTAGAATGTAATCTTATGTCGAGCCCCAGGAGATACAGTGGCTCCAGACAAAACAATTATCTGAAAATTCAACAGCACTTGGAAACAAAACATTTGTGCCTTGTGAAAACTAGAGCCGCTTGCCCGCTTATACAAGATTTACTCCCAATATCATGTGTTCACAGATCTCTTCATGTATCAAGGAATCCAGACATAAATAACAATAAAAAAAGAAGTAAAACATACTGTGCCTCCTTTTGTTTCCTCTTGATTAAATCGATAGTATGTTCAAAGATTTCTTTCTTTGTTTTGTGTTTGTTTGAGATTGGGTTTTAAAATGTAATGTTGTATTCAAGGTTATCACTTATATTAAGAATAACTGTCCAATTCATGCCATTGCTTTAAATACGATGGAAAACTGGGAGGAAGCCTTGTAAAAACAACCCTGTTATTGCCGGAACCAGATCATGGCCTCCCTCAGAGGTACCCCTTTTTTTATATCTATATATGTAAATAAATGATGTGGGGTAGCAGGGGCTAAGCAATAATTTATAATATGGTGTCCACAATGGTCAATATGCTACACTTTTTGAGTAACTGGATGTCCAATTTCTACATATTCCCTACATTGTATCTCCTGTATGTTAAAGTTTTTTAAAACAGATTGTCCAAATGAGGCAATTATTAATGCAAGGTGTCCAAAGGACTGGTGGACACCCATCTGCCTAAGCCTTTGTCGGGTAGGACTGTGGCCTCCATGTCCTTTCCAGATTTGTATCTGTACAGGGGCCACTTTCATAAAATGTCATTCATCCAAAAAATATTATATGATAAAATTTTGTCAGGTGTAAAAAAATTGCATAATTTGTGAACGTGGCCACAGGATTTTTGTAAACTTCTGCTGCATTATCGCTAAAGACAGTAAAACAATAACACTTCTGAATTGGGATCATCAAGGAAAACATTTTTTCACAAGTCTTCAGAAAAGTTCACCTAAACAGTTCATCAATCTGATAATAATGAGTTTATACTTGGCTGGTTGTAGAAGGTGGCAGCTGGGAATGCATTCAATTACATGAGGATGGGACTTCCATCTGAATAGGATGGTCTAGCCACCATCTTACCCCAGTTGACAAGGGGTTCTCAGAAATCAATCATAATTAACACTATCTCTAATTTAAACACATGAGTGATTTATTTTGCTTCCTTCAATAACCAAAGAGAGCCTTTGCCATACAATTTGCCCAGGAGACGAAAGAAAACGAACAGAAAAAAATTACAGCATCGGTCAAAATTAAATTAGCCCTCCAATTTTTAGAAATTTTTTCCACATTAACTTTTCAGTTGAAAGTGGTAATGGCAGCTTTCTGTAGTGAATTTCCAAAACAAGACCATGTGATTTCATCAACTACTTTTTGTTGAAGTCTTCAGTTTTCATTTTTTAAGTTTAAAAGCAGAAGGCTGAGTTGAGTAGCGGCAGATCTGAGAAGCCATGGGCATGCCTACATATAATACAATGTTTATAATTTATGTAGTTGTGGAGAGATAATACACACAAGCAAACTACGTACATATCAGAATCTGCAAAATTAATCCAAATAAGTGAAAAAATCTTTGTAATCATTTTTTAACGTAGAAACTATGGAAATTCTCAAATGAGCAAGTTTATAAAAAGGAATTTCCTGGGAATGAAATTAGAATCTTGAAATGAGGCGAATCCCTTACGGCCATTGAATTGGAAAGACATTATCTTTAAAATAAATGGGTTCTGCTTTTAGCCAGCATCCAAGATACAAAAAGGAAGCTAATTCTTGTTCTGCTTCATAAAATCATATTGATGATTACATTATTTATTCAATAATATTATTATTTCAAACCATTCATCAAAAGAAATTATAGGCAATAAAATGTTTGAATTAGTTTCATGTAAATGCATCAATTGGTCTTATAAAGGTTTGTTCTACCAGCTGACTTTGCTAATCTTACCACAAACTGATGGCAATATTATAACGGACAATGTTGGACAAAATGGTAAACAAAATGGTAAACAATAGTTAACAAGCTACATAAAAACAAAAGCAGGGTATGATTTCAGTCACCCTTAAAAAGTGAGCAAAGAATTTAAACTTTTATCTTCCCAAATGAATTAAATTGGATACAATACATGTATACATTAACTCAATTTAAATGTCAATAATTGTAATTTGAATCAAATCATCTCATTTTTCCAAATCAACAGCTGCTTACAATTTGAGATCAATATATCTTCTGTATCTACCCCATTTAGGGTCCAATTTCCGTACAAGTGTCTTGCAGCCGAAATTTCAACTACTTTAACTTTTGATTTCATCCAATCGCCTTTTGTAGATAACAGAAGGTTCATAGAGGCTAAAACAAAACTTAAATGTTCTTTTTTTCTTGGTTCTACACGATTTAACATTGATTATAAGGATAAAATTAGTAGTTAGTTTAACATGGCATTGTTGTTGTTGGAGAATGGTAAACCGTTCACCCAAATCAGAGTTGTGTCGACCTATACATAACCTAAACGATCGTTCGTCGCTAAAGACATATACCCTGAAAAGGATAGTAATGTTATAAAGGACAATATTCTTGAAACTTAAAAATGTTGAATTCTTCAACAAAATGACGAACACATGGCAAATACATGTAGAAAACAAAGCTTAAACTACTTGTACATTTGACTGGTTTGTTTGTTGGATTGATTAGAGATTTAATGTCATACTCAAACAAATTTCACTTTATACACCCACAGATTCTCCATTTCACACTAGTCCTTTGTTAAATAAGGTGGAAACCAAGAGGAAACCTTTTTCACAAATATACATTCACATTAAATATGATTTCACTCATATGATAGCGTTCCAGCCATATGTGTGAAAGAAATAACTTCAAACAATAAAATTCAAGATAATCATAAAGTCAATAAATTTATTGTACAAGATGACGACCGATCAGAGTTGTGTTGCCCCATAAGCTGGAGTGCAGCTTGGCAGGGGAAACTCCCTCCAAAGACCAGCACGGAGATTTTGATCATCTATTAGATGACACCAGACAGAGACTAAGTTGATGGTTCTGGTGTTTGCATGTGTACAGGGTGTCAAAGGAAGTCTAAACTCGTCGGATTGTTTAAAATCAATCTGATATGCACAGATGAGACGGCACATTAAGGTAATGACAGCTGATATGCTGGCAAAATTCCAGAACTCATTTCTGAGAGAAGCCAGAATATCAAGTTATCTCTAGCCCTCTGATGTGTTACTGTCATTAGAGAGTTAGGAGAAAAGAGATAAATTTTCACAATTGCCTCAGAGCCAAAGGATAGCTAAAATTACATCTGCCTATCATTTGACCCTGCCTGCCAATAGGCCACCAAGACATTTATAATGCAGGCCTTTCAGCAAAGTGCAGCTTGCATCAAAACAAAATAAACTTAAATTAGAAAAATGTCAAGAAAATGAAATTTGTAATGAAATGTAAATATTACAGAAAGATGTACTTCAATATGTTATTGAACTGAATTCTGGAAAATTTGAACTGCGCATGTTTTGTGCTTTTGTTAAACATTGTTGATGAAAGGAGCAGGGTTTTCACATGTGCATGTATCTATTTACAGACCATTTCAAATGCCCCAATACAAAGGAGTTGTTTAACAGGAATAACTGATTATAAGGTAGCATTTATAGTAATATCCTGTTGGGCCAATCAATGTATTTATAAAGAATCAGAATGGAAACCCTGGAACAGTTTTCATACAATAATTGAAATGTGTTCGTTTGATTAGGGTTCAAAGTCATACTCCAGGATAATACACTGGGTATTTCAAAGGTGTTTTGCTTATATCAGGGGTGGAAACAACTATATATTTGCACAACATTTCCACTAAAAATTGAGATTGATCTGTAAAGATCCCCAGAATTTAACATTGCATTAAATGGGCTGCAGGACAAATTGGAAAAATATTTGACAAAATATGTAAGAACATTTCCACCCCTGTATATGAGGACAGATTGTCCCTTTCACAATGTTCATTGCCTTATTACAGTGGAAAAGGAGAAAAAAAAATCTTGTAAAAACCACTGCAGTGTTTGCTGGAGCCACATCGTGAGACTCTCTCATATACTTAAGGGTGGACATACAGACCTGAACCGGTGAATGGAAATTGAAGTAAGATACACTAGTGCACAGGTTATCACTATTAAATCAACTGCTGTGGGCCAAGGTTGACTTTGTGTTTATGTTAAAAGTAAAATGGACTGGCAGTTTAAAAATAAGCAATCCTAGTAAGGAACAAATATGTGAAGATGTCAACATTAAATTTAGTATAAATGAAATGCTGCTGAATGTGAAATAAAAGATGAATCAATCCATTTATCAAATCCTTTAATCCAATGAAACAAGTTCAAACAATCAATATTTCAAATCTTTTAAGCCAATGAAACAGCTTTGAACAAGTTTAAAAAACAAAAAAATGCAAGATTAAAGAACCCTCAACAAAAAGCTGAATCAGCATTTACTAAAAGGGTGGATTTCAATTGATCGATTTTTGGGGTTCCACGCCAGGCTTAAAAGTATGACTTCCAATAATTGACACTAGCAAAATCACACAATATGATGTGTTTTGATACTGTTGGAAAGTTAATCTTCCTCCACTGCTAAGAAAAGACAGCATTGCTACATGTACTCTTCAAACAAACTGCCTATAACCAAGAAGATCAGGGTGGATTTCAAATCACCAGAAACATTACCCTGTTTAAAATAATGAAAGAAGATTTAAAACCTGCTCGAGAAGAGTACAACAGTCAAGAATTGTCTTAACTTTCGATAAAAACATTCAAATGGCTTTAAGTGACATTTCTGGTCTGCTTAAGCTTTGGCTGGGAGCAGAACCATCAAAGCCTGTAATTGCTTCCAGTCTGTGTCTCAGATTAGCAATAATAATGTGGTATTGTGGCTTGGGAAACATATGGGGCCAATATCAATGCGACCAAGTTTTAACAGAGGTTAAAAATCATTAATAAATTAGCTGGTTATTAAACCAAGCTTTGTCATAATCAAGGAGATTAATCAGACTTTAATCAACACAAAAACCTGAAAATAATTATGCAGACCTGATTATCCACAAGAAAACCAGCTCATTGGTACATGGTTGCTGTTTATTGCATAAAACCCCCATTAGAGAGAGAGAAACATTAGGAGTCTTATAAGACAAATACACATGTATTTTTAATTTCTGCGCTAACCATAAAAATTGATGGTGATGCCTGAGCTAAGTGCAAGACACCCCAGGGCCTAGTAAAAAACATTGGCTGTCTAGGCTGTGTGATCAACTCCAGATGGTGACATGCAATTACGAGCCCCCAAAGTGTTGTAACTGTACAGTATAACAGCCAACAAACCTCTACGGGGTGTTTTGCTTGTTACAGTTTTGTGACTGGTTATGCCCGCTAAATGAGTGTAAAGTCGCAGATTCAAACGCCCATTCCTCCATCAGTTGGCTCAGCACACAGGATTGCCTCAGAATGTCGTTATTGTTATCCTAGGACCAATATCTCTGCTTAGTATTCAAGGAGATTAGATCAGCTCAGAGGCCCTCATAAAGGCAAAACATATTAACTTGGCTGTCTGTGATTTATAGATACAGAAGTAATCAGCAGAGCGGCCATTTAGAGCGGCTAAACACCCTTAATAGGTCAGGGGAGGGGGGAAAGTGCTGATCAGGGGAAGGGGAATTTTCTTGTCGCCCTAATCAAACTGCATCGGACACTGGCGGGCAGTAAGGGGGCTCAGACGGGCTCACCAATCTTTATAAATCTTCATTTCTTACTACTCAAATGGCTTGGACTGTTCTCTCCCCTGATAAAGGAAACGCTGTGTCTAATAAAGTCAACAGTAAACCGTGATTACACAGCCAAAACTGACAGGCCAAACTAATGAAATTTGTATGCACAATTTCTTTCCCCATGCATTCCACTACAATCTTCCTTACGCTTCAGCCCCCAGTGTTTACGCGATCGGTGTTATATATTCTTTCCGCACAACTGCTCTCAATATTAACCAATTGACGGATGAAGATTAATTACAGTAAATATGGCAGAAAGCCGTGGTTTCAATACAAATTACCCCAAAGCTAAAACGGACCTGGCAGGAAGGTCCAATCTTTATCCCTTTACATGCCTTCAACGGAATCCATCTCATATTCAGACAGGACTGCACACAAGTGGTTTGTACAACATACAGATTCTCTCCCACAGCCACATTCATCAGGTGAAGAGCTTGGAATATGTACCTCCTTAATCAACAACTTACATTATATGTTCAAATCAATATCACATCCATTTCTCAAAGTACTGCAAAGACATTGGAATGCTCCATCATAGTTTATCAATGTTTATCACAAATGCAAAGAATTTCACTTAGCTACATTAACTACAGCTTCATTTCTTAAGTTATCTTCCATTTGTTTTTGAAAGCAAGCTAAACAAATAACCCGTATTTCCCAAAGCATGGCAATTTTTCCCAAAACAAGTCAGTGTCATTTTAAAGTGCAATATTTTTTTTTTTTACATATATTCGTGTATACAGCATTCCTTAACAGTTTGTTTAGTGGGTTTGAATATTGTACTCTTAGACTATTTTACTTATTATATTTTGACACAGGATTTTCTGTTACACACAGTAGACTGTTCCTTGCTTAAATAGTTAAATTTTCTAGACTGTAGAGTGATTTCTTCCCTAACATAAGAATGCCATTTCCCACACTGAAAATCCCACTGTAGAGCTGTTGATTATTATATGTCATCATACACTAGTATTGATATTCATTAGAGATATTATTGTGTACAGTAAAAAATGTAGACATGTAGTTTTAATTACGACTTCATTGACTTTGTAGCAGGATAGATATAAAGGTCCTATTGCCCTGGCTGTTGTAATGTGACATACATGTATATGTATACTGGTGCTCGTACTCAACAATGTATACCCTACATCACCTCCAATTATGCTTATGACAAATCCTAACTTCTTTTCTTGTTCTAACAATATTACAGCATGTAATCAAACAAATTTATGTATTCTGAAAAATGTTGAAGCTTTCTATGAAAGGAAAAGTTCATTTTCTGCCTCTCAGACACAATTTTCACTTCTTTTAAATCGCTTTCAAAATAGTAATTTACTAATTTTATGGACAAACTTGAGGTGATTTAGGGTACACACTATTGCCAGGCATTTAGACATGTCCAGACATTTACAAACATATAATACAATTTCATCTAAAAAAACCCAAAAAACTCAAAGTAACTGCCAACACAGCTCCGGGTAGGTTGTTCTATAACAGAAGCATTCAAAGGAAATTCTTAGAAGTAATAAAGCTTGTTACAGCACTATTATCATTAAATGTGTCAGACATGCCTTATAATATCAAAGGGTCTTTGAGAATGAAATAAGCTTATCACACTAACAGAAGCCCTGAGAAGAATCTTCAGAAACTTTGTGATGAAAGCCAGCTTGCTAGTTCTTTGTACAAGGCTCAAATTAACTCTCATGTGAGCCAAAAGCATTAAAAGGAATTCAGACCAAAAAGAATTAGTGCTTTGTTGTTTGTTCAATAATTTTTAATCAGCAGTAGTTGGTAAGCCCCATTGTGATAAAAAAGAAAGGAGAAAAAAAATTCTTTGTATATCGGAGAACAGATAAATTAAGGCAAACATGGAAATATTTCAGTGGTTTAAGAAATTTAATACAAGTAAAATAATATTTACAGGTACATTTGACCAAATGCAACATGCCTGAAAGGCCGTTTTCCACATCTTGGTTTAATATAATGTAAAATATGTACATTAATAAAATTTTCAAATTCTTAAAAACTTTTTTAAAAAACCCCCCAAAAAAACAAAAAAAAAAGATTATATAATGTATTTTGATCTATAGATGAATCATACATGTAGCCATCTAATTAAACATGGTCTTTGGAGTTCAGATGTAAAGTTCAAAAAGATACATGTAAATGTAACATCACAAGATTCCAAGGAAGTTCTTCACACCAGGACTAAATCCTATGTTTGTCGACACAGTATGTGAACAGAGAATGAATAAGCCTGGGCAAAGTAAACTTAATGTATATATTCTGCTAAATTGACAGAGCTATCGAGTATTGATATGTGTGGGGTTCTGAAACACAAAGTTCTAGCCTGCAGCATTAAGCCAGTGTAAACAGTGTTATGTTTGACAGACGACTAGAATCGATGTCTCCACCAAGTAAAGAGGTCCAGCATGCAATTCTGTCACAAAACACAACCTTTCTACCATCAATAATTATTCGTAAAGCTAGTAGCCAGCAATTAAAATACAGCAGAACAAGACTCTGGACATCCTGCATAAACATTGAGGATTACATGATGTAGAGAGAAACCAAATATTTATTTGCTTATTTGTTTATTTAATGGGTGTTTAATGTTGTACTCCAGGGTATTTCACTTATATTACAGTGGATTATCCACTTCAGACTGCATCTTAAAACCCAGGAAAACTCATAACTCCCTATTCCCAGAGATTGCTGGAGGCCCATCGTGTAACTCACACATATATTATATATACACCAGGTGGATAGAATGGATGCGAACCCATGAGCAATACCATGAAGTAAGATCAGTAGGCAAACACACTAACCACTGAACCAAGATCCAGAAACCAAACAAAGGGGTATTTATTTGATAGCAGTTAAGTTTTGGTTACTAGACAGGTGTGGTATGTGTCAGACCCATGGTGGTAAGCAACACAGACCAGTACTGTTCCAGACAGATACCTTTAATCTGCCAGCTAACAAATACCCTGCTTTAACTGAGCTGGTAAAACTAACACACCTTTAATCTAGGTGTCAATATCACAGGTAAACCCAAGAAATACCAGCCTCCTTATAACACACACTCTCTTCTAGTCAGGCATGTCTCAGAAAACCACTCAAAACACCCTTAATTCTGATAAACTACAGCAGCGGTTCAGCTCAAAGCTTCCGCATTTGTATAGAAAATACTTCCGAGTAAGTTCCGACAACTGAAAACAATAAGAAAATCCCGAGCAATGCCCGCTAAACAGGGTAACTGCATGAAGTGAATTTACCACAAAACAAAACAAAAAACTTCAAAAGAATTAAAATTGTCAGCAAAATCCCAACAGACTTTTTTCTTGTAGGCAATCTTGACACTCTGGTCACTGCCCATTATCCAGTATAGGATAGGGGAGTAAAAGTTAAAAAGCCCTATGACAAAACTCTTTGAAGACTGAAATACTTTGATGTCTAGCCACTAGAATGCATATCTCAAAATCTAGCATTTACATGTACCATATTATGAGTATTTATTTTCAGCAGAAATTCAAGGTAAATAAAATCTTGTTGAAACATACAAAATGAGGCTCAGATTTAAATACATCGTTGATAATTTAGTCATAAAGATTTATAATTATTTCTCATGAGGAGCACTATTTGCTTTATTATTTATTCTAGGTAAAACATCATGTGATGTTAAAGATAACAATTTGGCTAACTGCTTGTACATGGCAAGTAACATGACAAAGTGCGTGACAGGCCAATCATGCACCTTACACATATTTCTAGATATTAAAATGTTATAACAGGCTTCAGTTACAGTCTTTATTAAGCAAAACAGGTAACATGTGTTTAAAACACAATGTGACATGGTAATGTAAGTGTACATGTATTTATACACAAGTAACTTGAAAGCTTTACAGTTAAAGATTTCATTTCCACCCCTTTATTGTACATATGTATATATATCCCCTTTTTTTCCCCCCACGAGCCACAAGCAAGATACATGAAGCATGATCTCCTAGTTAAAGCTTGGCTACAAGAGTCCAGCCTAACCTGCTTGACCAGGCAATAAAGCCATAAATACTGGCCATAACAGTGTCATAAATAAATGAATTTCATAAATCAATCAAGCAAGAGAATAGCTTCAGCCACAATGACTAGAGATCACAAACAGCTCTAGGCATACTCAGCCTAAGGCATAAAGGCTAAGTTACCAACGCCACTATAAGCAGGGAAAGTTTACAGAGGAGAGACTGGCAATAAAACCATGACAATAGTAATATAGTGGAAAAAAGGTCATTAATACAGAAACATTATAACTACAAAGGAATGACATTGGCACTCCCTCACTCACCCATAGGAATATAAAAGGAAACATTACATTATAGAAATTTGCAAGTAAAAAATGTCCCCCACCCCATCCCCCTTTCGATGATCAAAAATGGTAGAGAAATGAGGGAAAACTTAGTTGAGTGTTCTATCCAAAAGTCATTGTATCAGTTATTATGGTAGTGACAGTACATGGCCACTGGAATGCAGATGACAAAATAATACAATGGTTTGTTTCCTGGGGGTTTCATGATCTTATCACACTTGAGGTATTTTCACTCTGTCATAGTTAAACATTGGGGCAGGCAAAATAGTTGTTTGATTAGGGTTTAATTTGATACTCAAGGGTATTTCAGCAATATGATCAAGGATTGTTGATTTCAAACTGTTCCTCGCATTATTACATTGGAAAACTGAGAGGAAACCTTAGATAAACCACCTCACAAATATATGCCAGAGCCACATCATGTGACTCACTCATATACACGAGGACAGTACATTGGAGTAGGATACGTACATGTACACTCACTATTAACCACTAAGCCATGTCTGCAGCCTGATAAAATGTAACATGTGCACAGAGTGCAGTCAGCATTTGTCATCATGCCAGATCAAGTTACAATGGGGAGAGTTAACCATGATCATTGAACATACATGGTAGGGTGAAAAGAAGTTAATTACTGGCTGACAAACACAGGATGTATTTTCGTTATTTTGGAATAACACTTTCTTAGTTAGAACATATACCTGTCCAGAAAATTTTGTAGGTTGAAACCCGTTCGGGAATCGAACCCACGACCCTCAGACTTCCCTTTCTAAAAGACACAAAAATTATTCATAACATTGGTGTGTCTATATCATTCTGTACTGTTTTGAGTTAAATTAGGCCCTCAGGCTAAGGGCAGGTTGTTTGAAGAGTAGCGATACTGGAGGATTAACTTTCAGACAATTAGAATTTGACAATCAGTTATGATATAAGTCAAAGACTCTTGAGAATGATGTGAAACCGCAAACAAACAAACAAAACATGGTAAGAAAATAGTTGAGTATTGTTTTATAACTAAGCCCTGATATCCTTCCTCTTATGTGCAGAGTCTTATAGAGCCAGCTGGTAGGATACTGTTAGCTCTGAAAGCTGAATATAAGATTGCCAGTGGGTTGAATTGGGAGCCAGGAGTTATCCCCAATACAGACAAACAAGACAGTCCACAAGGTGGCACCTTTGCTGTCAAACTTGACCACCAAATAACAGCTCTCCGAGAAAAAATCCTTCGTTTAAAAATCACTAAATCGCCAAAGGTTTATTTGTTAAAAATATTTAGTTTGTTGAAAGTTTTTGAATTATTTCTGCTTTGTTACTTTTCAGTTTTGTTTTACAATTGTTTAATATAGTTCTATTTAGGATTCTATCGGAACATTAGCACTTTAACATGTTATATGCATTTTTTCTTTAGCAGAGAGCCCTCTGGCTAAAGACAGTTTGTTTTAAGAGTAGCAGTGCTGTCTTTACATATACTTTACATAGGAAAATTAACGTTCCAGCATTATGGAAATGCTTCACATTTTGGTTGTGCTAGTGTCAAATATTCAGAGAATATAATGCTGTTATATAAGTGTTTTACTTTCAAGCACGACACGAAACACCAATCGAGCGATCGATCGATCGATCAATCAATCAATAAATCGATCGTAAGCAGAGGAGAGGCTGTAAGAGGTGATAGAAATACAATAGGGTATGATATGTAGCCCAATCAAACAGACAAACAAACAAACATGCCTATGTCGTTTTTGTAAGTTTTCTGATGACGTACAAAAGTTGACTGATGTTTGATCTTTCAGAGAATCTAAACTACTCCACCTTATTATTTTTTGCTTCGCTTCCGTTTATATTCTTTGGAGTTGCTGGGTTTTTTTACAATAAGTTCAATTTTAATTCTTGTGTACTGTCTTAAAATGGATAATTCATCTAAAGAGATTTTGTATTCCAGGTGATATATTTGAATATTGTCAGACTTGATCCTAAATGTTTAAGCCTCTAACAAATATATGTACTCTAAACATAGATAAAAAAAACTCATACTCATTGTACCATATTTCCTGCAACTGTTCATACACTCTTAATTTTTAATAGTCTCAAAATACACAAGTAAGACGTTAAACCCCAATCAAACAAACTAACAAAATACACAAAATACAAAAGACACCTCTATTCATCTGAAATTTACAGCACCCCATTTTAGATTAGAGAGAATGAGGTGTGTAGATTTGGCTCCTACAACAACAACATGTCAAGTGAATCTCTTCCATATGGAATGTCAACTATGGTAAAGCCCATCTCCCGGTCAGAATAGTTCAAGGAAATATAGTAGATGAATATTTAACTTGTCATAATGTCCTTAAGATTTGTTTGCAAATTTTGTTCCTTTTTTTAAAAATCCATATCATTAAGAAAAAGGAAAGGTCATATTTGCATAATATTAAGTATGTGTCTTTCTGAAGGCTGCAGATTGAGGTAGTAAGGTTAAATAACTATAGCATGAGTTTGTAAACTAAACGTGACTAACCAAACTCTTTTCATTTTACTTACTTTTTTTCTCATTTTTGTTCTCCCTTCAGACTGAGATAGAGGCCTCAGTTAAGATCTTAATAAAACTCAAGGGTGATTATAAGGCTGTGACTGGTAAGGACTGGAAGCCTTCAGCTAGCCCTACCCCTGCGACCCCAGTGAGCCAGGGGTCGACGGACCTCAATGCCCAAATTAACGCACAAGGGGAAAAAGTTCGAGGTTTGAAGAAGTCAAAAGCTGCCAAAGTAATATATTTTTCTTATTAATACAATTTTTTTTAAAATTTGGTCAAGTGTAGGGTGTTTTGAGAACACACATGCTCCCTTAACTTTAAAACAGAGTAGAGGACAAAATTTCCATCATAATTGAACATTCCCATTTAAACGTGTGTTTGACAGTTTTACCTTTGAAGCACGTTGCTCTTATATAAGTTTGATACCTCTTTGCTTTGCAGTATAAAATCAAAAGATAAAAAAACTGAGTACTTTGCCCATGGATTTAACAGGAGGATAATCCATTCAACAGAAACAAAATTAAACTTACCTTTGGGTTTACCAAAGACAGAATATCCAGTCCTGATTTTAACACACAATGATCTTATTCTATATATATTATATATCAAACTATTTTCCAGTCAAGTATTCCTAATTTTACTAGATTTGGTAACATGGTTTGTTTGGTTTTACTCCCCAGTCTGAGATTGATGATGCGGTGAAGGTTTTATTGTCACTGAAAGCTGAATTCAAAACAGCTACAGGAGCAGACTGGAAACCTGGTGCGACCCCTGTGACCTCCAGTACCCCTGAGGTCATAACCTCTGGACCATCAGGAAGCTCTCCAGCCGATGACCTTAATGTTAAAATTACAGCTCAAGGTGACAAGGTCAGGTCGCTAAAGTCACAGAAAGCTGACAAGGTGAGTTTAAATTCAACCATTAATAATACTTGATTATTCAAGAGGGTAAAATTTTGAGGGCTCTCAAAGCTAAAGGGTAACCTGAAGCTGATCTGTTTGTGAAAAATAAAGCAATATTGCTTTAAAATACAATCTTCATCTTCTATCGGTGGCTTACTAGACATGGCTTAGTGTCTAGCAAATGCGTTTACTAAGCCTACTTTGATGTACCGCTCACAGGATCAAGTCCATCTGTTTTCCATCAGGTTTATGAGTGTGTCGCATGATGTGGCTCTGGCAATCACTGGGTTGTTTTACCCTAAACAACCTTTATCCAAGGTCATTAAGTCAATGTCACCATCTCCATTATAATAAAAACCTTGTCTGGCCCATAACTTTTTTAAACATAAACTTTGAAGAAGCTTATACTTTCCACAATGTTCCTCATAGCTAGGATGTGTGTCATGGACTATATCTAAGGTCATTGAGTCAAGGTCACCATCTTCATTATACGAAAAGTCGATTTAAAAACATTTCGACAGAATTACATGTTACACTTCAATGCGGCATTATTCGCAATAATTCCAGTAAATATTTATTAAAAGGAAAGATCGATTAATTTGTTCAGCTTTAAAAAAATACGACAGAGGTGTGTATGAGTCGATATGGAGAACATCTGTCAAAATGGACGGCGAGAAAAAATCAAAATGTATATCGCGAAAAGGCCTGTCGCGGTGGGAAGATGCTATCAGAGATTATGACTTCATCTTAGATGATACTGGAGATAAAGCTGCAAAGTGCAAAATCTGTCTCCAACATTGCGATAAGATCAAAAATTCTTACAAAGGCAAAACTGTCTCGGATGTTGGAACTTTCGGTCGAGAAGCCATGCGGCACCTCCTCAAGCCAAACCTCAAGCGGCACATCGATTCGGACGGGCATAGGAAGTGCCTGGAGAACAAAACTGGCCAGCCTTTGTGTAAACAACAGAAAACGAGCATAGTGTGTCTGAAAGTGAAGATTCTTAAAACAGATGTTGAACGAAACTTTAAATTGCACTGGTTGGCTAACTGCCTTAGTTTGGTTAAGTGTAACTGTTCAACACAATAAAATAAATAAGATAAACACAATAAAAGACATTTGGTGTATTTTTTCTGTTTTTATTATTCATTTGGTAAACTTCAGTTTCCGTAACAATTTAGACATGAATAATATGACTTAAATCCTCAGTTTTCTTCACATGTAGATTTTAGGAGTTGATGCTATATTTCCGCTTTAAGTAATATAACCAGATATTCTAATGTACAATGTAGTACTTTAATTTCCATAGTCAAATTGTCTAAAATAGTTTGCTAAATGTACTTAAATTTGCTGGGTCGTATGCCTGAAGGATGAGGATTTAAAGTACATTACATTTGTCTAAATAAACAAGGTTTTTAAAATTAAGATTCTTTGGATTCTCGCAGGCTGTGTTGTTGGGAATCCAACTGGATTCTCGCAAAAAAAATCGAAATTCTAGCCCTGGTATCTTGCACCCCTTGAGTGGTGCCCTATTTTTTAAAATGTTCTGAATTATTTTATTCTCCATTCAACTGTGCCTAGACCCACAATTTGGTATAATTTAGAAACATTTGGATGTTCACACTGCATGAATTTCTATACAATTCAAAAATATGTACATACATCAGATTCAAATCTGTTTATTCTTGTCACAGTGGACTTTAATAATAATCATTTTGTATAAAACAATAGCAGTTATAATTTGAAATATTAATGCATAAAACAGAAACTCATGAATAAATTCATATTTGTTTATTTTGCTTTCTCTCCAGTCTGAGGTAGATGTTGCAGTGAAATTGTTACTGTCACTGAAAGCTGAATACAAAACAGCTACAGGAAAAGACTGGAAACCTGGAATGACCCCTGTGACCCCCAGTACCCCTGAGGTGACAACCTCCAAACCCTCAGAAAGTTCACAGGCTGATGACCTTAATGTTAAAATTACAGCTCAAGGTGACAAAGTCC
>JARFOD010000012.1:61358-73711 GCA_031763545.1 Mopalia muscosa | reverse complement strand
TGGGACTATGACTATGAACTGCATACTTTAAACTGCCATCTGATAATTGCAAGAAGTGGTCTACGACAAACCATAGTGTAGTGTACAGCCGTCACACACAGCCATGGCTAACTGGTAACATGTGGGCTTACTCATCCTGCTTGGATATACACCGGATTGAGACCCTCTCTCGACCATCAGGTGTACGAGCGCGTCACACATTTTGGCTGCTGCTGCCTTATGCCTGGTGATAAGGCAAGGTGCTGTATATATGAAATACCCTTGAATAGAATATGAGATCTTCTTTTCATAATCTTCATAATGCAAAAAAAAAACAATACCAAACAATGCAGTATTTAAGCAATTTTTTTTTAAATTTAAATTGTAAAATGCGTAATTTATTATGTATACTCAAGGGCGGGAGGGATTCACAAGATTACTTCACCTCAACTGACTACTGCTGACTATTACCACAAACCAATTAGCGAAAAGCCAACAAATCAATTGCATGAAGGTTGGGGATCTGTATTTGAACTGAACAGTAGAGCTAGGGAACAAATGTTTGTGGGTGGTAGAACACACATTTATACAGCCTACTCATGCCCCAAGTATTACTTCAACTAAAAATCTGTGATTCCAACATCTCAAATTTCACAGTCACAGTTAAAACTGCAATTTGAAGACATTATGTATTTAAAAAATAAGATAAAAATTTATTTTGCCTTTTCATTCAATTAAAAATGGTTGTTAAATGTTTTAGAATGCTCTTTTAAATAATCCTTTTCATATATTTGGGCTGTTTCAACAGCTTTCACTTTTCTTGATTTTTATGATTTAAATCATTTATTTAGGGTTAACTATTTGCACTAAGTCTTTGAAATTTGGCACAGACAATTATTGTGTTAAAGATAATTAGTAAACATTTTTTTTTGTTTTTTTAAGGACAAATTTTTATTTTTTACATATATTTTTATTTTGAATTTAGAAAAAAACCTATGACAGTTTTTTAGGAGAAAAATAAGAGATACGAACAAGGGTCTATTTTTACAAATTATTTGACATTTTTTTTTGGCAAGCCATCACTAGCAAGCCATCATGTAAGTGAAATATTCTTGAGAGTTGGCATAAACAAACTAGTAAGAAACTGTATGATGTGTGTTTTT
The DNA here is from genome assembly GCA_031763545.1 of Mopalia muscosa. Taxonomy (NCBI): domain Eukaryota; kingdom Metazoa; phylum Mollusca; class Polyplacophora; order Chitonida; family Mopaliidae; genus Mopalia; species Mopalia muscosa. The sequence continues at coordinate 72,569 of JARFOD010000012.1, read as the reverse complement.
TTGTATTCTTTCTTTTAAAGTGTATACATAATCCTCATTCATGTATTCATAATCTTTCACTGAAATTATGCATGTGAACCTTTGGATACCAACAAAAACACATGGGACAAAAGCTCCTTAAAAGGGGACACAGCTTCCATGAGACTGAACTAGTAATGGTTATGTTGATAATTATGTAGACGAAATTAAACTGAAAATAATTGTTAAATTGTTATATGTTTATTTACTTTTTTCTATATTTTGAAAAAGTCCCTCTAACATATATACAATGCAGAACAAAATGTTTAGAACAAAACACTTTTTATAAATATTCCCTGTAATACTACAGTAAATCACAGAAGGCTTTGGGTCTTCACATGTGGGCTGGGCTGGGCTGGGCTGGGCTGGGCTGGGCTTCCAGATGGCCACTATAAAGAGCCAAATCAAGTTGCGTTTTACATCCCTTGTTTGGTTTGCATTTTGTTTACCTCATAACTAAGTCCTTGGTTCAGGTTAAACAAGCCGCGTGTGATATTTGTAGTATTTCGTCTTATCATCTACGTGTAAGCCTAGACGGCCTACGTTTCCTCAAACAATACAACTAGTTCACCTGAAAGACGTTACAAATGTTTATTTAATTTTACTGTATTGCTGCAGCATATTCAGGACGCATGTTCTGGTGTTTCAACACCCCGAGTCAGACGAGAAATAGACCTCTGACCCAGATATCATAAACAAAGTTATTGAATTGACCGATAGGCGAATATACAACTATGTGTATGTGAAAGGCGAATATACAACTATGTGAAACATCCAACCCTAGTTTTGTTTCATAGCTTACTGTATAGACTGTTACAAACGTGACTTGGACATTTAATAGATATATAACTATTAGCCTATAAAACAATGTAGCAGCCATATCATATTTATTGATATAGATATAGAGTTAGATTGAAGAAAGCTAATGTGTAATTTCAACTTTTTTCGCTTACCGAAGTTTATAGGTTCAGTTAGTCCTGTCCAATAATATTTGGTATACCCTACTGAACTTTCTGACACAGTTTGGTCTTATTGTATAATATGTCATTTGTAAAAACTTTGCAAAGATGACACCGGTGTAGTTTAGGTTAGTTTTAGGGTTAATTAGAATTTGTTTTAGCTTTAATTGACATACTATACTATACTATACTATACTATACTATACTATACTGTACTGTACTGTACTGTACTGTACTGTACTGTACTGTACTGTACTGTACTGTACTGTACTATACTATACTATACTATACTATACTATACTATACTATACTCCCCTCTTTCTTGTGGAATGTCATTTAAGGCTAGGTTAGTTTAAGGGTTAGGTTGTGTTGTGTTGTGTTGTGTTAGTGATATCAAATGTTAGTTTGTTTTGTGAAGTGACGGACCAAATGTACAGTTGCTCATTAGTCATTAGTTATTAGTTGCCAGCAACTTGGTCATTACCGTGTCGGACTACTGATCTTCCTTCAACAAACTGCTCACACGATCTAATACACTTGTCAACTTCAGTTGTTTTTTTAGAGAATCGCAGGTGTGAACCAGGATGTTTCTATTTTTAAGTGACACAAGTGGAAATCAAACCCTTCGTCATATGAGTGACTTGAGTATCCCCAAACATGTTAACATGTCTGCTCTCTGGTCTGCTCTAATTTACGCTTTTAACAACTTTATTTAATTAAGGCCACAAAATATAATGAAGAAAACTGTAAAGGGCGCTTAAGGTAGTAACAGCAACAGCAACAGCACTCACACACTTACTATATTTAGTAATTGTTGTCTTTGTGGACATTGTTGGAAAGAGAGTGGTATTATGAAAAATAAACATAAAACCAAAAAAAAAAAAACATGTCAGTCATTTAATCTAAATTTAACAATTTACAGTGCTAAATGTGTTGAATTGTAAATTGTACAATAAACTTGTTACACAGGTAAACAGGTTATTCTACTATGTCAAATGTTACTCTTCAGTTAGCAATAACAACAAAGGGAATTGAATCATTTAAAGATCCATTCACAAGTAATTGATTATCATCAATCAAAAAAAAATTCCTTCATGTTTATACAGATATCATTTTATTACAAATTGTTAAATCTGTCATGGTTGTCATTTTGATTCTTTATAAATGTTCAGATATATTATGCTGCATGCAAAAAATACAAGTTGATGCATTAGTCTAGCTTAAAATCTTGTACCTAAAATATCTTCTCTCTCTCTCTCTCTCAAAGACCTTCTGATCCCATTTTACCTTCACTATTGGCCAGTCCGCCTCTCAGCAGCACAGTTGGGACAGTGTCTTCTGCTGTAATGGTCTGCAAATAAATGCTAAAAATAGGAGAGTTATACCCCCTAGACCGTAAAGAACTCGTTGATATCAACTATAAGGTGAAAACTAAACAAGTTGAGAGAAAATATTACTGACATATTCTCTTATTTTATTGTGACAAATTATGTCCTAAAATGGACCACATGGGTCACTCTCACTGAGAGAGATAAATCCTCTAGGGTTTCATATTCTCTCATATCAGTTGATCTACTGCTCTGATCACTTTCATGTTTTGCAGGTTTTGGTTTTGATCCATGTTATGTCTTAGCTTGGTAATGTCTTTACCTAGTAAACACAACTCTTCCTATACTAGCTTAGGCACAAGATGGAAAATCAAATCGTGAATCTGTCCCCTCTTAGACCCTTTTCTTCAAACTATCTTAACAGTGTGGGCGTCAAGATCCATTCATGGATCTCTTGTCTAGTTAGGAATCCTTTTGGTATAGTTCCAACTTTTTCCAACCATTTGTACATACAGAGTAAAGTAACCTGAAGTTCAGAATAAATTGAAATCAACTCTACAATCAATCTATTTTTGCTTCTCTTTTTATATCTAATAAATGTTACAAATAATCAGATTGTGACTTTAAATCACAGGTAAATTCCTCAGCTTTGTTTAGATTTTCCCCATCTTTTTTAACAGTTTTTCTGTACATGTATATGGATACTGTCATAACTCTGACACAAGTGTGTGAGATAAATCATGCTGTCAGTACATAACATGTCAGCATTCTATCGGATCTTACATCTTGCCACATGCTGTATTTTAGTACTTTCAGGGCAGTTTCTCGAAAAAATTTTACAGGTTCCTATCCCAAATTCTTCAGACCATAATCAGGGATCTGAATCTGCTTTTAGCTTGATTTTAACAGGAATTTATAAAAAAAGTAATACATTGACATTAATTTGGTCTTGAAATAGTTTGGGCTCCCATACATGTACGTTTTCCATAACTAAAATGACTCTGGTTACTTCTCTGACATTATAAATCCATATGGGAGTGTTTCTTTACTTCTTGCCTGTGTTACTTTTCTGATTTAAAAGTACACCTAAAGCTAGACTGTTGAACTGACTTTTTATACTGTGGGCCTTTAGTCTGGCTCTGACTTTTATACTGCCATTCGGTACGTGCGACTTCATACCCGTCTATCCACAATCTCCCTACATCTTGCCACAGAAACTTTTTAAGGGCTGATTATGCTGATAATGAATCGTAATATCATCTATGAATGTGTAGTTTTCATGAGACTGTCTTATCTCGTGTTACATGTACTTGTTTGAAGTGCATCAAAACTCAAACTGACTAGCAATACAGCATCATAGTGTTAAGGTTTGACTTCTGTGGGGAGTTCTGGAATCACCCCTAGGTAACACTACATTATGACTTGAAACTTCTCTCTGGATCCTACATTAAGGTCAATTTAAGAGGCTAAGACACTCAAACTATGGATCTGTAGTTTCCCAAGGGCAGTTAACTTGTGATTGTCATTTATTTTGACATTGCTAGGTCCTTCAGACACCCTGAATCAAACAACTGCCTCATTTGGGGGTCACCCTGTTTTGAGAAACTTTAACATGCAGGAGATATGGAAGCTATAAAAATTGGACACCCAGTTACTTAAAAAGTTAAGCAAAATGACCATTTTGGACACCATACAGCAGCTTTACAGCTCCACCCACATTGCTCTAAAGAAATTGATGAGGAATGTTATCATAACAACTGTTCCATGTAACATATCCCCCAGAACATTGCGTTGTGCTCTCCTTGTAGTTTGGTAACTGTCATACTTGTTGGAGTACTAGTCCAAACAAGTTATTATGAAAGCATACATGTATGCAAAAAGTACAAATAATTCATGGAATATTATATATCACCAATGATAAATCTCACTGGCAGAGAATTGTAGTTTCCAGCCTTGGTTCAGTGGTTAGCACGTCAGAACACTCCTCCGATGTACCGTGACACAGGTTTAGAGTCCCCTGGTGCTCCTCAGTTATACATCGGAGTTACACGAGCAGCAATTATGGGGGTTGTTTCACTGTTTGTTTCAGGTTTCATAAAGGATTTTCTCTGTTTTTAAATAAATTTAGGCACCCTCAGGCTAAAGGCAGTTTGTTTGGAGAGTAGCAATGCTATATATGTGAAAATCAAATACATTTAAGCATGGTGTAAAACACTAATCAATCAATCGATTTAACTATGGTGTGTAAAATTTGCGTTAAATTGAAGAGAAATACATGTATCCTTCATAATCCTTGTAAGATGTGTTAAACTCAATCAATCCAACAAACATATGCATATTTTGTAGGGTTTCTTTTTTCTTTCACTCTTGGTTATTAATGGTTAATATTTTTGATTGTCGCGAATTTTCACCTGGAAATTACTCCTGAGATGTTTCCGACAGGCTAAGACAGCATATAATTAATGTTTGAATTAGAATGAATAAGATATTCATGACTCGTGTCACAGCAATTAGCATATATACACTTAATTTGTTATTTTTGAGATAATTGGAAAATGTTTAAATGGAAAAAAGTGCAGATTGCCAATATAAAACCAGTTTGTTATGAATTGAACAGGAGAAGACTGAATAGCTCTTCATTGTACCATGAATCATGAGAGTCATGAAATTACCTGGAGTTTACAGTCCAGGTATGGCTGGAATTTCAGGCTGTTTTATTTCTCACGGTCTTTACCAAACAGTTGTGTATATACGTGATTCAGGAGTCGTAGGTCATATTGAACTATGCAGCCAGGATTATATACATATACCTCTGTACTGAATTTATGAATTCTCAGGATTTATGATAATAAATCAAATATACACACTATAAAGTTCAGTCCGTCACACCAGTGGCTCTACTCGCCAGCGACCCCAATTCCAATCCTGACAAAGTCAAGCAACAATTTTTTTCTCAATAATCACAATGTAACATATACACTTATTGTCACACTGGCATATGTTGACTATATGAATTAAAATAATTAATAATCTCATGTTATGTTCGAGATAAATTCCCAGAGACAGGTTTCTGAATAGAACTTGAGTTCTCTTGGGTAGGCCACTGACATCTTGAGAGTAGATCAAGGGGTAGCTGTGTTAGTCTGTTATAATAAGAAGGTGGCACCTTTAAGGCTAACTTAGTTTATTGGACACAGCAGTTGAGAGCAGTTAATCATGTACATGATATGATTGATATGTAGCAGGCCCGTGCTGTTGAGGAAAATGGTCAGAACGGGGTTTCCCCATGGTTACACAAACTTAATATAGGAAAACCGTTGACTTTGTCTAAATTATCATTTTGCTACTGATTTTGACAAATTTTGTAATCCTACATGTATTATCAAATGAAGTTTGTGTTTTAAAGCAATTTTGCACCAAAGCAAGGCACATCTATTTATTTAAAAAATCAGCAAACCAGGGGAAAATGCAAATGTCACAAAATTTTCGAGGGCTGATTTTGAATTTTAACCTGAAAATTAGTGGTCACGAGAAATTTTACATTTTTTCCAGTGGGGGCTATATTTATAATATGTATTATTGGAGATTAGCCCAATTCTGAAAATCAATAAATAATTTTAAATGACAGGTCCATCTATGTGCCCCAACATTATTAATCCAAGCTATCACAACCAACTGAGTGTTTTCTCAGTTTGAGAGTTATTTTCCTCCAATGTCAAGTATAAATAGTTTGGTTCTGTTTGAAAACTCAGTATGGCAGTATGACCAGTGTGCAAGTATCATTGAACTGTATGTTGAGCCGGATTAGAGGAAGAGTGGCCCTAGGCTATTTCACTTGTGGGGCCACTCCAATCATCATCTAAGGCTATAGGTTAATCTGACACTGGCTGCATGAACGGACATTATATAGAGGTTGATTGTAGTCAAATCTTTTGGTCACTTTGCTGTTTGTAGCTTGTATAAAATATTCAGTATAGCCCAAAACTATTTAAAATGCAAAAATTTGAAGTCTGATCATATCACCAAAGAACAAATAATGAAAAAAACACATGTTTCTTGTATGATTCTGTTAAATATACACAGTTTAAGATTGTCAAAGAAAGAAAAACAAAAAAGAGAAGAGGGTGTAAACACCAAATCCATCAATCAATAATTAAATATAATATCAACACAGACACTTCTAAAATAATATTTTTGACATAGTCTTTCATGCAGTTACATTGTAACATGTATTTGAGATTTTTTTTGAAAACATTTTTCTTCCCAGAATTGTTTTGTTTTATGTTCAAAGTCAACAAAATATTTTAGATTTTTTTGTTAAAACGTTTATTTGATACATATTTTTCTACACATTCCTAAAATAACAATTGGGATTTTCCTACTATAACTTAAATATTTATAAAACATTTCAAATGCAGGCAATTTTCAAAAGTAAGGGTTAGGGACAATGTGCTATTTTTGTCACAGCTGGCGCTACATGTAGCAGTCAGCCAATCAAACACTCTAAATCTGGATAATTGATTCTGATTAGCTAATGACAAAGTCAGTTCATCCAATGGCTTGTGTGCATGTCTTTCAAGCTCCCAGCATCTGTTACCAAGTCCAAAGCTCCGGTTTCTTTTGAAGTGCCTTTGATATTGATTGGGTAGAATTTTTATTAGCATCATCCGTTTGATTAGATGATATAGATGGTCATTGTAAACATCAGATTAAAAGCTGCCCTTACCTTCAAAAGGAGCATGCCTTACACAGAAAAAATAGATATACCTGGTTGTCATGGTTGCAGTACATTTGACGGCCATGTCAAAGTGGTTTTTGTAGAATGTTATACATTTGAAGTTATCATCAGAAGTAAAGGCATCACCTTCATTTAGTCATGGTTCTCAAGGAAGATACGGTAGGAATAACAACTTTTAACATTAATATGTTTAATATTAAGATTTATAATTTCAATGTATTCGTTAAATTTTATTACCTTAAGTTTATTATTACATCTGTGTATTTTTTTATTATTTTTTTTCTATTCTTATTATGTACAATGCTGTCATACGACTGAGAAAACTTTATCTGAGCTTTATGACATAAAATCCCATTCAAAGAATTTATTTTAATCAGTATACAGGCCTGTGCTGTTGGTGAGACAGACAGAACGGGGTCTCCTCATGGTTTTACCAACTTAATATAGGAGGACTGATTTATAGGTTTCCCAAATTGCTTGCAGTCTTTGTCAAAATTTGTCAAAATCAGTAGCAGGATGCAAATTTAGTCATTAGATTACCAATGAAGATTGTAGTTTAAAGCAATTTTCCCAAAGGCACATTTATGTATTTAAAAAATTTGCAAGTCTGGGGAAAATGCCAATGTTAGGTTATCTCACAAAATTTTGGGGGACTGATTTTAAGGTTATGGTGGAAAAGATTACAGCACAGACCTGAAAATGTACATGTAATTTATATTTGAGTATTTTCTAATATTCTGACAAAGTAACGGGTACTGTGCATGTGTCATGCTGTCTTTTACTCAGCATCGGAGGAAGATTAATTTTGCAGCAGAGCATAATACTGTACATAGCTTTCAATAATAGTGACAGTACAAGGGCTTAGGCAGAGGGGTTTCAACCCCTCCTTTTGGCACCCTCAATTGAACTATTGCCTCATTTAGATACCCTGTTTTAAGAAACTTTAACATGCATGTGCCTAATTGCTTAAATCGCTAATACTGGTTAGAGAAAGACCTTCAACATGGTGTGAGCTCATCTAATGAAAGATTATATTTAACAGCGCTTCAAAGCTATCGCCCTCGAAGCTAGGCACACTCTAAGCTTTCGACAACCAGTTAACCTTAAAAAGTTAAGCAAAATGAACATTTTCACACCATCCTTTTGATTTCTGGTAACTAGTGATAAGCCCCATCGTTTCTGGTTATTAAAGCCCCATCATAGTGTGTACACTGTTGAGGTTCATATTACATAACCATGATATAAGCATAATATCCAAATAATCCTTTAACTTAAAAGAGCTACCCTAAATCAGCTCACATTTCATCCATGACATATCCAAACTGTTTTGCTTGTTGACAGATGTGACAATATAACATCGTGAAATCAAACAAATTTATGTTTTCTGACAAATGTTGATGCTTTTTAACTGAAAAATCTTCTGCCTTTCAACCCAATTTTTTTAAAGAGCTTTCAAAATAGTAATTTTAAGGGCGAATTTGAGGGGATCGAGGGTATAACTAAGATGTCCATAAGAAAAGCCATTAAAAGTCTCCAGTAGAAATAGAAATAAGGGCCAGTGATTTGTGATTACCAAAATTAAGAGATTTTGTCAATATTAAATAACAGCAATACATTGTAGATCAAACCTGTCAAGTCACCACTGCCTCTGACTAATGGCAGGGTTTTTGAAGATTATCAATGCTGTCTCTATTTAGCATCTTATTTGTGCTAAAGACAATTATTGTTGTTGGAATACAAAGCTGTCATTTAAGAGAAATACCTTAGCACGATGTAAAACACCAATCAATCAATCAGGTCACCGCTTGAATTTAAAATAACTGATCAAAATATTTTCCTTTAGTTTAAACCCTGTTGAATGATAATGGTGGCATTATCAATCAAACAGTATATTATTATCTCTTAGCATCCTTCTACGGAAAACATTTAATCCTTCACGATCGACATGAGTTGTCTTTGCTTTGATATGCCAGGATTTATAAAGGGGATAAAAGTGTATAAAACAGGAATCCAGTTGATTGGTCAGATGACTAATGATACGACGTTTTGCCCCTTGGAGCATGAATTACGTCCATTCTTTCCATGTGTGGTTTTCTTCATTCACCAGGCTGGCCTGTGTATGAGGGGGAATACACAGATAAACAACATGAATTGACAAAAGTTTTCTGGGCTGGATGACTGGATCATGCTTATATTTGTATTTCCAAAAATTAATCACTGGCACTGAGATGTCAATTAATAAAAGCGATGAATCCTACTCCTACTCTACTCCTACTGCTCCTCTACTCTACTCCTACTGCTCCTCTACTCTACTCCACTCTACTACTACTACTCTAGTAGTACCTGAATAGTTCTCGAGTTCTGTTGTTATAGTATTCTTTAAATAAAGGGAGAAACTGTATTTTAAGGTTTCAAATAGGCTTTAATGAAATAGAACCTCAAAGTTTTTGACTCTACAAACTTTAGTTAATGTAGTGAATTCAACTCAACAGAAAAACACAATCTCTTAACTTCTGACCTGACAAGAAAACCAAGATTTAAACTCAGATATATTTCAGGAATAACATCATTACATCAACTTCTTAAACTACCAATACTAGCTCTAACAAATGAGCTATCATGAACAAATAAAAAATCTATGATGAAAATTGATCAATAGACAGATTTCTGGTACCCTATGCCTATTGGTTGGTTTAGACTGGGATGTACATATAGAATGAACTATATCCCAGGCTTAGAGAACCTACTGGGCTGGAGCTCATGCAGTCATTTGTGTGAAATGATGTTGTGTATGGCTTAAAACCTAATTAATACACAAGACTATTGAATATTTGATTTTATACTTTCAGATTCCTATTGTGTTACATAAGGAGCCACAGCATGATGATCAAGGCCAGCCTATCATGGGGCCTGATGGGAAGCCCAAATGTGTTTGTGGGTTTCGGATAGGTGGAGGAATTGACCAGGATAATTCTAAAAGTCCACAAGGGTACCCGGATAAGGTAATACCCATTTTCTACCTTGGCCAAACTTTATCTCCCTTTTATCAAACTTGGTTACTTACTAGCTACATGTACAACCTATGAAGGTGGAGGTTAAGTTTGAAAACTGATTGAAAACCATGCAAAATTTATTACTGTACTGTAATCTGATTGGTCAATTTCTTTGCTCTGTTTATATTTTTTACTGTTTCCACTCAATATCTTAATTAAATTTTGTTCGATTGTTTTCAAACTGAGGGCCACATTTGATGCTGATTATAATCCTTACACAATTAGGTATAATGCCGTAATCTGATTGGTCAATACATTTCCACTCAATATCTGGGTTTAATGTTTTCCGATTCCTGTCAAAGGTACAACCTATGAAAATAAAGTCAAGTTTAAAAGAGAGTGAATATCATGCAAAGTTAATTACTATCATATAATGATATAACATTCATGATAGTGGACAGGTGGGTCATGTAATCTTCTCATTTCTCTTGTTTCCGTATGAATCTTTTAGTCTTTACTACTACTGCCATTTAAAGTATCCCCTGAATGTGTTTATTTAAGTCAGATTTAGAATTGTAAGTATTTAATATAATAAATACACATAAGATAATGGTTATATATGGGATGACAAAATTTGTCAAATTATATACTTAGCAAATTGCATATTAAGACTAAGAGTTTGGGAAACCTATAAATTTGTCCTCCTAAATTAAGTTTGCATAACCATGAGGAAACCCTGTTCTCCCCAACAGCCTGTATACCTTATTAGGAACTAAATCTTATTAAGAACTATACCTTATTGAGAACTGCCTCTTATTGAGAACTAAACATTATTGAGAAATAAACCTTATTGAGAACTATACCTTATTGAGAACTATACCTTATTGGGAAATAAATCTTATGGAGAACTCAACCTTATTGAGAAATAAACCTTATTGAAAACTAAACCTTATTGAGAACTAAACCGTATTGAGAACTAACCCTTATTGAGAACTAAACCTTATTGAGAACTATACCTTATTGGGAAATAAATCTTATTGAGAACTATACCTTATTGAGAACTATACCTTATTGGGAAATAAATCTTATGGAGAACTAAACCTTATTGAGAAATAAACCTTATTGAAAACTAAACCTTATTGAGAACTAAACCGTATTGAGAACTAACCCTTATT
>JARFOD010000012.1:44598-55931 GCA_031763545.1 Mopalia muscosa | reverse complement strand
TGCATCAAAAGACTCTATATTTAAAGAACTTAAGCGATTTAAACTGGAATTTCTCGCTGCAGTTTTGTTTTTCAGTTTGTCCTGTTCTTCTTCGTTAAACTTAATGTTTCCGTTTGTTTGTATTTCCCTAAGGTTGTACCAAGACAGTTAAGAAGTTAAAGACAAATGATCCGATTCAACTATTCATAGATGCTGTATTTATGGAATAGCTTGGATTTGTACAACAGTATGAGAGGATTCTATTAAAATTTGAACTTCAAGACAGCCTTGCGTTTTAAATGAGACTAATCCTTTAAATGCAAGAGTCCTCTGGGTCTATCCTAATACACTTACTTACATGTAGCACTACAGGATTTCGTTTGTTTGTTTGTTTAGGATTTACTGTAGTACTCAAGGGTGTTTCACTTACATTAGGACACATTGTCCATTTCACACAGCTCCTTGCCTTATTACAGTGGCAAACCGTGAGGAATCATCCCCCTCGATTGTTGGAGCCAGATCATGTGACTCACCCAAATATCTGAGGGTCGACAGACGGACTCGATCCTGTGAACAGTACATCGAAGTAGGCTCAGAAAGCGTACTTGTTAACCCTAAGCCATGGCAGGGGGCCAGCACTAGAGGTACTTGCTACCATTAAGAAAACATTTCACATTTTAGTTGTACTAGCATCAGTTACTCAGTTACACTGCCTCCATATAAGTGATATAATCTTAAGCATGGTGTAAAACACAAATAAATCAATGTACCTTACTTAAGAGAGCATGTGAAACAACCATCTCTCACCCTAATCTCAGAGTACCTGAAAATATCACACATGAAACCACCCCACAATAAGCCACAGAGCACTTTCTGTTGCAATCCCTAACTGGTAACAGGACTCACCCATGTTTGCTATGCAAGTCATGTGAAGGTTTCCATTGTTGCACACTAGGGGTAGATAACTCTTCAGGTTTACCGTCATGGCTATCATCAGTATTCATCCCTAATCTGCAAAATAAATATATCAATGAATTTGCAATGAAATTATATTGGTGTACGTAACGTGGAAAGCTTATATTGTGAGGCCTTAAAAACAGTAAGCAGTTGACCAAATGTTTTTTCCTTTTTGTTTACTTGACAATATTTTTAATAGATATCTAAAAGTAAGGTTACATCGAAACATTTTGTCAATATAAAAAGAAAAGATGTTTAATCCAGAAAACAATATACCTAAATTTTAATTACAAACCGGACAATCAATTGATTGGTATTTGTCCTGGAAACCGTCACCTTTATTTTGTCACCAAACCTATCTTGGCTAAATGCCACTCTAAGGACCTATATTAGTTTGTTTGCATTGTAGAGATTTTATGCTATGTCATGTTTTATATTTGCTTGTTTGTATGATTGAGGTTTAATGCCGTACTAAATGTTATTTCACTCACATGGCGACTTGCCAGCCGAATGGATGAAGGAACCCACCCCCGACACCACAGGCAACAAACAAAAACATCCCAGGACAAATACAGGACACTCACAAAGACATCACCAAAATATCAGCTGTTATAGCTCAGAAGGCACCAGGGCAACCGGAAGCTCCTGTCAGACTTACGACTATTTCACTCATATGGCAGCTTTCAAGTCCATTGGATAAAGGGAATAACGTCTCTGGCAACCAACAATACTGAGACATCCTAAACAGGACAGCTTCCTGTTGCCACTTTGGCGGGAAAAGTACCAGGGCAAGAAACATTTAGATTGTACTAGTGAGTAGTAACAAAACTCATTACCTATTTGAATTTTCCAAAAGCTTTGGGAAATTTTTCTGATCGCAAGGTTTAGCAAACTCAACCACAAGGACAGATCCCAATACCTTCAACTGATGTAACCTCTGTAGAGCCTGTAATATGATATTCCAATAGATTCAAAGAGTATCATGTAATTCAATAAAACTGCAACCCAGGGCATGAAATTTTTATAAAAATAACATAGGTGAAGTAGCTGTTCAAGCAAGTTGTTATATGTATTGATTTGTTTTACAAAATGTTCTGCATATGAAACATGTTAGTTACATTTCTGCGATCACTAGCTTGTCTATGAACTTGAATTCTATGGCAAAACTGTATTATGACATTCTTGTTGTTGATGCAGCCTGTGTTAACCCTACTTGATCACAGCATGAGAAATATTTAATTGCTGAACAATATTTTTGCAAATTTTTTAGTTTCTCTCGACTGCTTTTTGGTAAATCAGTCCAGTTTGCACGGCTGTTGACTACCTTAGACCTTATAATTACCATCAAGCTAAGCGATGTTTCTAGCGTTGCATTCTCCAATTTTCAGGAAAATTGATGTATTGTAGTAGTGAAAGGAATGTAAATCAGAAACATGCCCTAAGATGGAGAATACATTACTGCAGCTCTTCTGTAGAAGTTTATAATAGTTAATCTTGTGTCTTTGTTAAAAGTATCCAAAAATAGTGCGAGTGACCTCCCCTGACCAAAAACAAAACTGAATTACGAAGGATAATGTTTCTAAACAATAACATGTTATTCTATCATAAATCTACAATTTGAAAAGTAAAAGTATTACTTGATATTGAGGTTTTGGGTAAAAAAACACACTTTTTATGAAAATGAGTCCCACTCAAATTTTACATGTCAGCGACAGGTGGACACGTGAACATTTCGTGCCCTGCAACCTGAATAAAAACTTGGTTTTGATCAAATGATATTTCATTTGAGATTTGTCCAGAAGTACTAGTAAGACAGTAGTGAGTACAAAGTGAGTGACTGACTGCATAATGTTTAACAGAGTCTGTTTATTTGATTGAGGTTTAACGTTGTACTCAAGGGTATTTCACTTACACTAGGAGAAGTATACCATCAGTAATTGGGCACAGTAGCACAATAATAAAAACATGATGTGTTTTGCTTTGTTGGAAAGTAAGATTCCCCAATTGCTATTAAAATACATGTAAATGTAATTCTGGTCATAGTGTTAAATGAGAGTTTTATAATTGCTTTATCAGCTTATGCAACAGAACCATGATTGTACATGTATACTACTCAACTCATAGTTTATTTTGCTCAGTTACCTTGGTAGCTACTTCTTTATTTTCAAATGTAGCAAATGCTGTGTGTTTCTGAAAAATAAAGAAAGAAATGTTAATTTTCCAGCAAATTAGAATCATATAAAAAAAAATTCTTATTGTATATATTGTTGTTTGATTGGGGTAGTGCTCTACCTAACAGTATTTTGCTTATAAAATAGTTACCTATTTTCCCACTCTGCCTTACTGAAATACAATGTATAACAGGAAGTCAACATCAAAAAGTTAAACCATAGGCACTATTGGTGGAGCCAATAAACCGGGGGGTTGGCATTGTGACTCAATCCTGTGAATGGTGCATTGATTAATTGATTGGTGTTTTGTGCCATGCTTAAGGGTATAACATTATAAGACAGCAGTGTATTCCAACAACAATTGGCACTAGCATAACCAAGATGTGAAGTATTTCCATTATGTTGGAAAGTTAACTTTTCTCCAGAGGTAAGTAAAGACAGCATTGCTACTCTTTAAACAAACTGCCCTTAGCTAGATGGTACAACGAAGGATTTGTTTGTTTGATTGGGGTTTGATGTCATACTCAAGGGTATTTCACTTATATGACAACAGATTCTCCACTGACAAGGGCAACAGAAAGCAACCTCTTTTCTCGCCTCTTACGATCGACCGAGGAAGCCGAGGGAGTATTCTGCAGGGCCATGGCCCACCCGCTCCCTCACGGGGCAAAGATATCATGGTATGTCTTATTGGTCCTTTCGTAAATACGACACGGGTGTGTTTTATCATGCCATCTGTTTCTATGTCTGATGTTTAATCCTGTCATAGTATATCATACTCAAGGATATTTGTCACGTGTACTGATTAATTAAGATGGCAAAACAGATTGCCAAATGACTGTGATAATCACAAAATGGACTTTCACTTACTTTCACTGTTGTTGTAGGGACATTTCCATTGGGGAAGGCTTAGTATTGCTATAGCGGGTGCCAGAAAAGCGAACGTGGCTCCTTGGACTATCGGCAACCTAAGATAGAAATAAGCACCATTGGATACGTCGGCATCAGTTTAAGTCATGCATTGGTTGAAGAACTACGTTCAATTCGTGAAATACAGGGGACACATCGAAGCGCAATCAGCAAAGAGTTTGACGCTCTATCACTTTGGACGCAAGGGCTCAGCAAAACATCATACCAATACTTAGCAAAACGAGAGAATCCCCGGGAGGACGAGCCAGTACTACCCTAGATGAAAGAGCTCATCACAGTCAGGAAAATACTGGTAGAATGTAAGGATCAAACACGATCCGTGAATAGAAGTGATCAAACATGATCATCAAACACACACAATCGAAGAGATCAACACCATTATTAAATCCTGGATAGTGATCAACGCGGCGATAGAATCCCTGAATATAAGTGATCAACACAAAGGTAACACTATAAAGACAATCAATGATATAAGGATATGTTAAGATTACACTTTATGCATAACATGGATAATTTCTTTAATCTTTAATTATTTTTACAGGAGGTTAAAACATGGACACCATGCCTAGAAGAACCCTGCGGCGTTTGTCCTCCTGGGTGAAACCAGCCCATTCAGCGAAACAATGTATATTTTTTTCTGTATTCAATTTTTTAGCTGCGTTAATTTTTATTTTACATGCCGACTTTAAATTTAATGGTTCTACAAATGGCAGCTTAGGACTGTTATGATGTGTGGAATATATTTATGATGTTATAAATAATGATAAAAATCAATGCGGGTTTAAAATGTATTACCGACGGTAAATAAATTGATTAAGTCAAACACTAAACTTTGAAGAAAAAATGTTGTGGGAAACAATTCGTTAATGCCACAAAGAAAGATTTACTTAAATACCTGCTTCCTATTGTGGTTTGTAACAGGGTGCACATTCCTGATACGAAGAAAATGGTGCTGATTATCTCACTAAGTCCCAGGTGGTCGCCATTGAGGCAAAGATGTGGCGCTAATATAAGCGGCACAGACAGTGTGGAGCCAAACATGGTCAGATAATGCTGCAAAAATTATCACAATTAAAAAATATATTGTCAGACGGGAACTATTTTTTTAACCAATTTGTTGGTTGCATGAAAATTATTTAATCAATTTCAGTATGCTGGGACAGATCAAAACAAAATGAAATTCGTCCTCAACCAAATTTAAATTACAGCTCTCACATATTCGATTTTTTCGTGGCACCTTATTTCTGCCGTGTCGCCCTGTTTCAATGTTTAAACTATGTGATGCAGTTCTTAGTTTGGTCAAGGCTTCTCGGGGATTTTCATTCAGGACATTTGTTAAATAACACTCAAAATCAAAAACATCTTTGATATATTTTAAATAAATGAAGAAAGGTGAATTTTCTTCCTTTTGATATACTTGTAAATATAGAATTTAGGTGATTCTTAACTAGAGTACCAGGAACTAAGATATATGTTTTGCTCGAATTTTATGTATGGGGACAACGAGAGGCCAACAGAAAGTAGCTGCTGTGGACCCTAGTCAAATCAGGTTTTACTGTCCATGGATGGAATATAAGAAAGGAAGAGAGGCTTCATTCGACGTCCTTCCTATCCGCTGTGCCTATGCAAAATGGTAGGCTGCAGACATTCTTAGCACTTGAGTAGTACACATATATACGTGTATATAAAATTTGACCTCCAAATTCAACGGCGAGCTTATGTGTAATCGAACATTGATAATAGAGATCACGGGACTAATCGCTTCCAAAGGCAGCAGAAGACCGACAAACACGTGTAAAATTGTTAATTACTTGTCATAGTTTTACTAATTTAACATTCCCGCCAAATTGAAGCTAGTTGTAAGACGGTGAGGCGGAGTCACTTGAGTAAGGGCGGGGTCAGCTTTGGCGGCTTGAAGTATTGCCATCTATTTGTCAATTCAATTCAATTCTTTATTTCGCTCTGGCCACATATTATGGCACCGAGGTGATCATAAATACATTAATACATAAACAATCGAATATAACATATATCCAGTTGGTGGAAAAGTGTACACAGCTTGTAGATCGTTCATATTGTATACAATAATTAATAAACAAAACAAATCATTACATACAGAATATTATGCAGGTTTAAACTGACTTAACACATGCGATACAAATATACTTAATTTCTTTAGAGTTTTAAAGTTGGAGCTATTAAATAACCAGAGCCACATAGTGTGACTCACTCATATACACTCATATACATATCATATGTATGACAAGGTATAACTTGAAAACAAAACCAGCATAAATAACTAAATAAAATCATGTAACTTTTCTATAGGTTCCTTCAGCTCTTGTACACAATGGTTGTGGCCAGTCAATGGAATGAACCATATGGCTGGGGACTTAACATGTACATGTAACTCATGCTTATTAAATGTAGTGTAGAAATCGGCTGAAATGTCTACAAATACACGCAATGCAAAATTAATTTATTTCTTAACACAGTACATGGGATAGATTCTCAGCCAATTGAGTTGAATGTGAACTGGATTAACCGATCTCCTTTTACTCAATACTTGACTCGAACCGATAAACTTGTCTATCCCTGGAAAATATCTGTAGACCGTTTACAACATTGACAAGCGACATATCTCAGTAGGCACTTGAACCTCCATGCCCAGTTAGACAATAGACTTTCAGACCAAACGCCACTTAACGAATGTATTTTATCAATAACTGCCTTGGCAACCGCAAACGGGTCATTAAAATGAGAACTAGCCTCACGTCAAATGATATCTAGTGAATTTATGTCAGTTTAGCAAACAGAGTAAACTGCCCATTTCAGCTCATAACAAATATAAACTTAATGACAATTGAATTATAGGATGGGCTCGAGGCACACAGGTGTGGAATAGGGGTTGCAAAATCTGCTCGTAGTACAAGCATCAAAGTACCAATTATAGTATCAATCTGTATAACTGGCAACTATTTATAGAATGGCCACGCAGTGAGGAAGTCTAAATATATTGAACTGTATCCCAGAATGATAAATAGACCATCTGTTGCCAGTAATTAGCAAACAGGTTCAAAGACATCCCCGCATCTACATGTCATTTGGTTCAGTGGTATTTCCTGTTAATATTTAAGTTACCAAAGAGAACTTAATTTTTTATGATAGTTTATCTTTTGATCATTGGTTATAAGACCACTGACCATGAATGATTTTTTTTAATTTGTGTTTAGTGTCATGTCTAAGGACATTAAACTAATATGACCATGGATTGTCCATTCCACATAGTTCCTTGCTTAAACATGGTGGAACACCGATAGGAATCCATTAGTTCCACTGATAATTTTAACATAGTACACAAGTAGTGCACTACCGAAGAACAAAAGACGCATTTTGACTGAATATTTCAGCTTTATTTTGCCATCGTCAGCAGTCACTGCTGAAGATGGCCAAATAAAGCCGAAATATTCAGTCAAAATGAGTCTTTCATTCTTCGCAGTTGCATTACTTGTGTACCGATAGGAAACTTTTTTTAAAAAAAACTGAAATTATCGGGCCACATCGTGTGACAGGATTGGAACCTATTTGTTAGTTTGTTTGATTGGGGTTAAACATTGACTCAAGAGCATTTCACTTATATGACGACGTAACAGAAACCACCCTTAACACCACTGGCAACAAACAAAGAAGACACAACAAATACAGGACAAGAGACACCATGAACAGATCAGCTTCCTGTTCCCATTTAGCTCTGAGAGCACCAGGGCAACATGAAGCTCCCTCCAATCACCTGCGGATTCAAACCTAAAGGATATTTATTTCACAATAAAACAACCATTAATGGGAGGTGCTTTGCTGTGGAAAAAGGGACATTCCTCCAATACATTTAAAGACAACATGAGTATGACCAGAACATTCAGATCTTTATGGCAAAAATGTTCTTCTTATACAAAAGCATGGATCCGAAGCTAAAGAAAACAAGAATACATCATTGGCATTAAATGCATATATAGAACAAAAATAAGATGTAAAACAGGATACCGCAATAGACTACCTTGAGGTAACCTTGAACTTAGCTCGTGGACCAGCAGGAAGCAGATCTCCAACTGCCCACAAGTGTCAAGTAACAGGTCGCTGGCTTGTCTGCCATCAAAACATATTTTTCGACCATAAAAGGCTGTAGAAGTGCAAGTATTTTGGTATCAGAAAACTGGGTCATGTATCAGGGTCAAATGATTGCCAGAAAAAATATATGTGTGTAAGATATAAATAAATTGTAATAGATATAAAAGTTATGATTTTAAACAAAATTTGTACAAAAGAACATGACTACATACATGTATGTATGATGAAACACACTTACCTATAATTGAGATTGGCTTTCGAGCAAACTTTATTCGCCCTTGAATCCCCATGTATTTACTTCTACAACCTGCTGACCAAAGTCGTATCAGATATTCAAGGCCAAAAAACACAACCAATACGATCTCCTGAAAATCAGAAATAATAACACCATTTACATTTTAATTTAAAGCTGTTATTCACAATTAAATCAAATCATTATTTTACATTATTTTATCACTCTTAACATTTTATCCTTTATAACATGGAAGGCCGGGTGACTGAGTGGTCTATGTGGCCGGCATTTACATTTTTTTGAATTGCCTCCACATTTTTTCTTCAATATTTTAATTCTCCCCAAGAAATGCTTGTTTGGCACTTAACAATAGACTACATGTTAGTGCAAACAGATCTGTAGACGTACATGTTAGTGCAAACAGATCTGTAGATGTACATGTTGGTGCAAACAGATCTGTAGATGTACATGTTAGTGCAAACAGATCTGTAGATGTACATGTTGGTGCAAACAGATCTGTAGATGTACATGTTGGTGCAAACAGATCTGTAGATGTACATGTTAGTGCAAACATATCTGTAGATGTACATGTTAGTGCAAACATATCTGTAGATGTAATGTTAGTGCAAACAGATTTGTAGATGTACATGTTAGTGCAAACAGATTTGTAGATGTACATGTTAGTGCAAACAGATCTGTGGATGTACATGCTAGTGCAAACAGATCTGTAGATGTACATGTTAGTGCAAACACATCTGTAGATGTACATGTTAGTGCAAACAGATCTGTAGATGTATATGTTAGTGCTAACAGATCTGTAGATGTACATGTTGGTGCAAACAGATCTGTAGATGTACATGTTAGTGCAAACAGATTTGTAGAAGTACATGTTAATGCAAACAGATCTGTAGATGTACATGTTTGTCCAAACAGATCTGTAGATGTACATGTTAGTGCAAACAGATTTGTAGAAGTACATGTTAGTGCAAACATATCTGTAGACAAGAGATTGTAACAGATAACCAGATGGATGTATCTCAGACACTGGTGTTTGATTAGCAAATGTTATTACAGTATTACAGTAATTTCTCTACAGGGCCGCGGCTGTGATCCTCTTCGTATAATGCTGATTCCCCCAATGGACCTCAGGTATTTGACGGAGTCAAGCGTACAGTTTTCTACCCCATAAAGTATCAAGACAAAGAAAGTGGATAATCCATTGTCATATTTACAGTGAAATGATCTTGAGTTCTGTATTAAACCCTTATCAAATAAACAAATTAATCTATAATTATCTGTATAAAATTGCTCCAAGCAAGAAAATACAAGCAATTTTTTTTAAAGTTGAAGTCAGATTGTATGTTTCTACTCACCATCCAAAATAGAGTTTCATTTGCAAATTCTGTATACTGATCTATGGTGGAAAGTACACTAAATATAAGGCAAATCAGCACCATCATAAACCTGGAGAAAAACAAGGAGATAGGATTTATTAACTATGAATAACATTTTTTATAAAATATTTTTAAAAAATCCACCACCCTAGCACTTCCTTGTTTAATCCTCTAGGGAATCGATCAAACTTTTGTGTAATGTTTTCAGAGCTATATAAATAAAATATCTTACAGAGAAGATAAAAGGCACCCAACATGTTATTGTGTGAAATTTAAAATTATGCCAATAAATTTTCATGAACCGGTTTTGAAATCAAGCTTAAAAGAGATTAAAAACAGTAACAGTCCCTTGGTGAATATTTCCTTCTAAAACCTACAGTATTTTACGCTGTCAAAGTAGTGCAACAACAGCGGAAAGCAATGTTTTAATTTACAAACATGGACAAAATGGAACCCCATAGAGATGTGGAAAACTTTTAAAAAAAAAAAATTTTTTTTATGAGCTCAAAAGAAACATATGAATACATTTTCTTGAAATTCTGCAAAACCTTATAGAAATGTTAGGCAAGTAAGTCCAAAATTGAATCCAAAAGAATGGACAATTGTTAAACAAGAAGGTAAAGTTTGCCAATCATCATTTCTTGAGATGATAAGATTGAAATTTTTACCTCTGTAAATGTTGGTTGAAATTATCTTAAACACATTGAAGTAAATATAAATACTCAACAATGAACAAAATAAAATATAACTAATCATAAAACTTGTATAGGAATCAGCTAGGAAATAAACATCTGAGAAACTTGCTTCAACAGCAATCCAGAAAAATGCATGTTCCTTTTGACAATTGAATACAAGTTGTCAAAAATGTTAGAAAACCTTACAGGAATTGAATTGGCCAGAGAAAGAGAAAGATGGACTCAATTTATTGAAGGAAAATTCAATTGATTTGCTGGAATTTTTTTGGAAAATACTGAATTCGTTGTCAGTTGAAGGGATACCTGACAATGGCAATTTGACAAATGTACAAAAAATATTGATGTTGTGTTGTTAAAGACGTGAGTTGTATTAAATAAGGTGAATCAGAAACTCCTGAAAATAGCCTCGAAATAAGGGGTCAAAGGTAGTTAAAGTACAAGTTTACATGTGCAGGTCGGGAGTTGCTTTCAATTTATTTTATAATAATTTTGACTGTCCTGACAGGTTTTTTAATGTGAACATTTTAATGAAAGTTTGATTTGTTCAAGATGTCAGATAACTTTAAATTACAAACATGTACGATATAGAACCATGCATTTTTTAGGTACTTCTAACATATTACATACTGTAAATCACTAAAAACATCTAGACATACAAATTTATGTTCTCTGACAAACATTCCTGTTATTCTTTAACTAAACAAGAGATCCATGAATGGATCTTGATGCCCACCATTGAGAGATTGACTCCTTATAAAAGTTTTATATGGGATTGAGCCTGGAACTCCTTTGGACTTTAATGTTTTCTAAACATGTTTTAATGGGTAAAACAGTGTATTTGTTATTTCAT
>JARFOD010000012.1:26734-40888 GCA_031763545.1 Mopalia muscosa | reverse complement strand
TTAAACATTGGATTATTTTAAATCTCGGACTAAATAGTATATAAGTAGTACTTTGCCTCTGTCAAGCGATCCTCGCTAAAAGTTTGTCAAATTTGTGCACAAAATTGAATTTTTCAAGAAACATTGAAGGTATATGATAAACAGATTATATGTAAAGTGTATGCTACGTGTTGTTATATCAGCTCTCGTTGTCTCAGGTCGGACAAATCTAAAATCTTGTGCAAGAAAGATAACATGTTGGACAAGAAAAATAAAATGTTGGACAAGAAAAATAAAATGTTGGAAAAGAAAAATAAAATGTTGGACAAGAAATAAAAAATCTTGTAAAAAAAAAAAAATCTTGCATGAAATAAAATCTTGGGAGTTTTTACCTTCAATTTAGGCCTATATTTTTTTCAAATGTATACCTTAAGTAAAAAACAATATTTATGGTGAATAGGAATAAATCATAAACTCGCTTACATAAATGTCCCTTAAGCTTTGTAGCCTTTACAATTTCGAGAAATCTATGCGTTGATAGCCTATTATTTTCAATATTTATTCCAGTATTAAGTTATCAATAATTTTCATTTATGACACCTGACACAATATGAACGAGATGTTGACGACATCCGTGAGCGACATCGACCTTTGGTTTGTTCACTAAATCCTAAACCGATAAGACTCGATAGTTCAGTTTTCATAAATTAAATTAATTTAGGCCATGTGTAGAATATGCAGTTAGGCTATCGATTTTACCGTAAGCAGGGTTAAAGTACACTACATGAATACAATCATTACAAAACTCTCAAACAAATTTCAACATAAGTGCAATCATGACGTACTGAAGTAATGTCAATTGTGACGTCAATACAAAATACACGACTGTGGGTCATTTTATCTGTTCAAACTCGTTTTTGGTAGAGGACTTCATGAAGAACGTGTCACTCTGTTCCACTGCTACATGTAACAAGGGCAAATAAACGACCCACTATTCAACGCCGCAAAACAATCAGATTGACAGTAAATACACTGTAAAAAGTCCAGTGCAAGAATGTCATTTTTGTTTTTGATGTCGGACCATTCAATAGTGTGGTGTTCATCAATTAAATTAATTTCGGCCTTGTATAAAATAGCAATAAAATCGGATTATATATATAGGTTACCAATGTGTATCAGGGAAGTCGCGATTGTTTCAAATGTGTTTGCCCAAATCCAAACCCTTAAAGTTTTAATTTAATAAATCTTAAGGATTAGGATATAGTTATCGATGAATTTAAAATCACACTCACAGACCTGTGTGTTGATCTTAACGGCTAAGATGTTTGGATTGCTATTGCATCTAATTTGGGTCGGAATAATGTCCTTATTTTGATACTTCAGAAATAAAAGAAGCCCGTATGAATTTTCATTCAGGTTAATTTTACACACTAAATTGTGCAACATGTAGCTATGATTTATGTATGGTAGTTGACAAAATAACGAAACTTCGATTGCAGCCATAGACTGTTACCTCTTACAATTGAATTGTATTAAACTACAAGTCGATAGCCATCCGCTCTTGTCCGATGTCAGTAATGATAACGCTCGCCAGTTCCACATGCAGGTAAACAGAGGGTATGCCATATTCATAATATGATTGTTAACAACAGGACGATATTGAATAATTTGTGTGTCTTTTAGAAAGTGAAGTTTAACAATATTTTCGAATTTACTGCTGGCGATTCGGTGCCTAACTCTGAGGGTCGTGGGTTCGATTCCCGGACGGGTTTCAACCTGCAAAATTTTCCGAACTAGAATCTGTTCAAACTAAGAAAGTGTTATCCCAAAATAACGAAAATACTGCTTTTAAGTTGACTGGTAAGTTAATATTGCCCTATGTATGAAGGAAAGATTTATCTCCCCTTTCAACTACTGGACAACCTCATTGTGTCAGATTCCTTCACCCAGGGGGTCGGAACATTCTCATTTGAGTAAAAGAACTACAGCGTTGACCACAATCAAACAAACAAATAATATCATAAGGAATTTTTTCATTACATATTCTCTCTAAGTATTCCTGATATATCTTTTTAAGTTTTCAGTCAATTAAGTTAACTTTTTGGGGGATTTTAAGAATGTAAATTTCCGTCATTTTTAAAATTTTTTTTAAAAAGCTACCACACCATTAGTATTGTAACAAAGAGAAAAACTTCTGAACTCTTTGTTTAACAGTGTTCAAAACTTCATATAATTTATCCTACCTAATGTATTCTATGTCCCAGTAACTGTGGGGATTTCAATTTATGCCGTAGGTTTAATGACAACAGAGTGATGCCCCTTTCTGAAGCAATAATAACGTTTTATAGCCTACCACGATTTTTAACATTAAATGTTATGAATTTCTTTTTCACATAGCTTGGAATCATATTTTTTTGCACTTTTAAAGATAAATTTTTCTGAAAAATGACAACTCCATTGTTAAAGTATAGACTGGCTTAGCTTTGTAAACATAGCCGATACAATTTATATTAATACTGTAAATCAAGGGAAAGTTGAATGTTTTTGGCTATGTTTACAAAGCTAATGCTGGCTGCCCTACAATGCCATTCACTGGCTCTATCATTTTGCAAAGCCACGTCGGTCTTTTGTCCTAATTTCAAAACTTTAAACCACTGAAACTGAATTAAGCTTTTTTTCAGAGTTCAAACCCCAATCATAATGAATTCACATCTTTCTAAAGTTATGATTGTTTGTACATAGTTGACACTGTTAATGTAAGAAATCGTTGTCCAAGTTATGGACTCTTAAACCCATGTCCTTAAGTAAATTTTATATTTTGAGGGACAATGTTTGATTTAAAGACTTGTAAAAGTGTATGTTTTATATGAAATCAAATAGATTGTGGTTATATAATTTAGTATATTTTGTGGTGGCTATTCTGTAAGTGTTCATATATAAATCCATAACCCACTGACTGATGGCCTATAGTTTGATATTTTCCAACTTTTGCTACTTGTAAAATGTATGTCTTGTTCATCAGAACTCAACTGGATGTGTTGTCAGTTTGAAATTAAACCTGCTTTTCATGCAAAACTAAATGTTTGTGTTTTCATGTCCCACGTGTTTTGTGGAAAAACCAAGTGATTCGTGTTCAAAGCATATCACTGTACATAACAGCTTTGTCTTGCCCTTGATTGAGTCCGACACAGATTGTTGGAATTGAGTTGGCGATAAAGATTGTTGGTAATTGAGTCGGAGATAAAGATTGTTGGTAATTGAGTCAGAGATAAAGATTGTTGGTAATTGAGTCAGAGATAAAGATTGTTGATGATTGAGTTGGAGATAAAGATTGTTGGTAATTAAGTCGGAGATAAGGATTGTTGGTAATTGAGTCAGGAGATAAGGATTGTTGGTACATGTAATTGAGTCAGAGATAAAGATTGTTGGTAATTGAGTCAGAGGTAAAGATTGTTGGTAATTGAGTTGGAGATAAAGATTGTTGGTAATTGAGTCGGAGATAAAGATTGTTGGTAATTGAGTCGGAGGTAAAGATTGTTGGTAAATGAGACTGAGATGTGAAGATTTACAGTAGTAGTCGGAGGTAAGGATTGTTGGTAAAGGAGTCCAATTTCTAGCTTCAGTTCATTACAACCATTTGTGGACAGAGTATATCAAACCAGAATATATATATATACAGCTACTTTCTCTGGTGTAGCCTGACTTACCTAAGATATGAATGACCCGGTCCACTAACAAGGTCCTGGCTTAATAGCTAACATGTCTGCTTACTAAGCTGACTTTGATTTATTGTTCCAGCATAGAGTCCTCCGTCGACCTATGAGGGAGTCACACGATGTGGCTCAGACAATCGCAGGAGTGATTTTTACAAGGTTTCTGCCCTGTTTTCCATCTTAAATGGCAAAGTGTGAAGTGGACATATGAGTGAAATATCCGGGAGTGCAAGACCACATTAAACCCCATACAAACAAACATTCCACAATATTTCTGTTGCATACGGACTGGTCCCCATTAAATCCGACACAGCCCAGAAAAGGTGTGGCCGAATTCCCTAGTTTGACGTGTATAAAGTGAAGCAATTCATAGAACATGTAGTCAGACTGTAACTTAGATATACACGTAAACAACTCATTCGGTAACCAGAGCCATGAACTTACTGGTGGTTTCCTTTGTTTTCCATGGTATTAAAGCAAGTAATATTGTGAAATACCCTCGAGTTTGTTAAACCCAAATCAAACTTAATTAGACAAGCCATGAATATTTGTGTCGCATACTGATTAGTGGTCACGAAAGCAGAATCCATAAAAGCCATTGCTGAATGACCTTGTTTGGTGTACGCAATCTGCCACCAAGTCTAGTAAAATAAAATAGAAATAAGTATTTTACACTTAGTGATTTAAAATAGGTTTCTCAAAGATTATGTGTATAAGCCGACGGAAAGGATTTAAAATGCTTATAACATTGTCTACACGGATATGACAAATTGTCCCCTGCTGGTTCATACATCCAGTCAAATGATTAAATAAAGGTGAACAGATCAACTAGGGTGTGTATATGACTTTTGTAACTCTGTTAAGTGACCAATTCAACCATTCATGTGTATTCCATCAGCTGGTAGAAAAAATATGGCAATAGGAAAAAAAAATACTAGTGAATTACTGATATTGTTGAACTACCACAGAGGAGTTAAATTATTTAACCTAGTAACGTGTAATAACTCTGAAGATAGATAATAAACTTAAGTCTCAACATTTTGGTTTATTAATCACATGATCATCAGGAATAAATACACAGAAAAATATAATTTTTCTTGCTGCCAGCAGGAATAAAGCTTTTCAAAAATTAAATATTGTTGTTTCAGGCCTGTGCTGCAATCTTATGCGGCATAACCTTTACATCAGTCCACTCAAATTTTGTCCTATATCTTAACATTTCCCATTGCTTTGCTGATTTTTCAAACACCTATTGTGCATTTATGGAAAATGAAGCTAAATTGCTTTGTAATACAAACTTCATTGATGATCAGATCGACAAAATAGATCATCAGTTGCAAATTTAGACGAAAAATGCAAATAATTTGGGAAACCTATAATAGGTCCACCTAAATAAGTGTGCAATGGATAGACCCTGTTCGGTCTGTTCTATCCAACAGTACAGGCCTGTCATTTTCAAAATCTTGAGCAGTTAATATCAATTTGTATTAACATGATCATGTTCTTTAGATTGTGATATCTTGTAAACAGCAGTGTATGAAGGACCAATTCTCTTGCATGAAGGTGTGCCAGCCCAATGGGTGAATTAAATCTTCCTAAACGCCACTGGCATTGAAGACAAATACAGGAGATCACAAACTTATTGGTTTCCATTTAGCTCAGAGCACCAGGAAGCTCCCTCCTACCAACCGTAAACAAATGTTTTTGATTGGGGTTTAACGTCGTACTTTTTCACGGATTGTTCACTTCATACTATTCCTTGCCTTATTGCGGTGGAAAAGCGTGAGGAAACCTCATAAACACTACCCCTGCGATTGCCGGAGCCATATCCTGTAACTCATATACCTGAGAGTTTGAATGGCATTTAACGTCGTTCTAAAAAACCACCTCCAAGATTGCTGGAGCCACAACATGTGAGTCGCTCATATAATATACCGGAGGGTCGACAGGCGGACTCGATCCTGTAAATGGTACATCGAAATAGGCTTGGAAAGTGCCTGTAAAACAAATGAAACACACAAAAACCTGGAAACATCTATGATATCATCACTTTATTGAAAGATCTAATTTACATAGTTATATCCTCTCGACAGGAAATTCAAGATTGAAAAACAAAATACAGACAAAAGCATACAAAATACTGTATTACTACACATTGGAAATGCTGTCTTGAGAGGCACACTTTTGATCTACATTTCTTGCACTTTCAAAGCAGGTTACTTAGCTGGAAGTTAAGTAAATGGTCATCAATAAAAATTACAAAATAAAATATCACTCTTGTGTTCCTCCTCCTCTGAATACCTGCTGCATAATGCTGCACTTAAAACCACCAGAGATAAACAACATACAATCTCACCCCACATAGTGGCACAAAAAAAGATAAGATGCAATTGTAGAATATGTTGACAGTTAAGATCAGTCCACTTAGCTGCGCTTGTGCACTAACAGTGATTATTCGTTGTCATGCCACAAAAGAGCCTCTAGTAAACTTTAAAACAGACAATAATAAACATGAAAAGAGGAAAAAAATTTGAAAAATACAAAAGTCAAATCAATAACTCAATAAATAGCACATAGCCTGATTTCATATTGGAATTTAGAGCCAATCTAAATTGATGTACAAATATGGATATGGTAACAAACCAAAGAGCACAAATACAAAGAGACGAATTATTGTAGTTTTAATTAAAGCAATTGGCGTGAGGACGAATGGACGTGTCACACATACCAGGAGTAGTCACCAAGCACAGTTCTGATTGTCTTTAGTAGTTACAGGCTACAACAACTCAATAGCTTTGGCAAAATGGCGAGCCTGATTGCACTTTCATGCCTGCAGTCGCACAGCCACACACATAATTCACAAGCATACACAGTTCTGCACATACACACCCACTCATACAGAGCCGAGGCCTGACAAGTTGGGGAGGACATTCAATAATTCTGCAGCACTATATAACCCTACATAATACACATCTCAGTCAAAAATTCATTAAGAGCAAAGACAGCTATCAATTTAACAATTCACTCGAGAGACACTGCATAGACTGCCAGGGGAATGGCTTCACTTCAAAAACAATACAGCAATATTAAACAGTTACACAATTCATCAATAAAAACAATTTGTAAACCACATATTTTGTGTAGAAGTAGTAGTATGCCAATTTGACCATAATCCGTTGGGGTATAACTATGATTTTATAATGTGTATGTATGTATCAGCAATGGAAATCTCAATTATAATATATATATATTATCATTATCAAAGAGGGGAGGAACAAAAATGCATTGCAATCTCGTCATTTGTCAGCTGAGCACAGGTTCACAGGGTTTTGGTTCCTGATAAAGCTAACGTTCTAAGTAAACCTTGCACCATGAGAATACAGGTCCAAACTGGATTCTTATAGATCACGAAGAGGATAGCTGCTCTTTGGATAAAAATTAATAATCACAAGGGACATGTCTGAACCCATACAGACATTTGCTTTTTTATTTTTTTTTTTGACATTTATTTTTCTCTTTTTAATTGTTTTTTTTTTAATATTGACTTTGTTTTGAGGATTTTTTTATTTTTTTTTTTTATTTTTGTTTTTTGAAACTTTTTTTTTACATTTTTTCTTTTCTTCAAATGTCCATTCATCAAGAGCTGTTGAACATACAACCTTACACTGTAATACATTTTATTCTCCCAGGTTGGCCAAATGCTGTCCCGTTTCAATGTTAATTTTGTCATGGCAAGCTGATGTAGGCACTGGGAATATATATATATGTGTATATATAAATGGTCCACTTATTCTATATGGACAGAATAGTACTATTGCTCAGATTTATGAACATGGCAAAATACAAACAGACCCATCTAATATGACTGGACTGCACAAAAAAAAAAAAAAAGTTAGTTAACTTGTGATATATTTTGTAACACCTTTGAAGTTGTGATAAAATCTGGTAATAGCACTACCAATTTAAATAATTACAAATCATTATCAATCTTCATCCGAGGATATCGGAGCACAAGTACAAAGCAAAATGGCAGGATATCACAGGTTGGCGGTGCAGACTTTGGAAGGCCCACACTGGAAAAAGTGTAACAAGACGTAAATTACACACCCTATCTTTGTCACTCAACAACGAGATTAACCTCTTTTTGCACTATTATTTTATAGCAAATACAATATATATATATATATATATATACTGTAGATATATTATACTTTAGCAGTTATTAAATTCTTTGAGAATGTGCAAGTCATGACTGGCATAATAATGACAAATTTGACTTCTAAATATAAACCATCCACACTTTTTTTTTTTAAATTTATTTTATTAACCATTTTTTTTATATCTTACATTCATACTTGTGCAACATATTGGACTCTAACAAAAGAGTCATTAAGGTGACGGGCCGATGATGGCCACACCCCCCCAGAGCCCTGACAAGATCATGAAGGAAATATTTTGAAAGACTGGAATACTTCAGAAAGAAGTATGAAAAATAAAACTTTGTGCTTTACTTCTTTGAAGCAGGGAGCACCACATTTTGCATGCATCTTTTGGGCCCTGGTGAAGCGCAAGTCCTGACTAAGGCTGCCCAACTTTCAACAACACATTTAAGCATCATGTTTCATGAAAATAACATTTAAACATATCTAAATCTAGAGTAATTCTACAATACTGAGCCCCCATCACTAGTTGAGAAAGACCCGCGTGCTTTAAGTTATATTAACGAGATCACACCAAGAAAGAGCTTGGTTAAGGAGTTACATAGATTCCCCACTTAACAAACTACCCAGAAGTGGAGTTGAGGTATGTTCCTCTAGGGGCAAGTTTCCACCCCACATATTACCCCCTCCCCACATAGAACTGTTACCCACAGGGAATGGTGCAGAGAAGGCAGAAGTGGAGGGTTGAGGAGGTCCAACAGCAGCAGCTGGGGCATGATTCCAGCTAGAAACATCGGGAGCAGAGGACCGATTACTGTAACTTCCAGCAGTTGATCGGTAATTTGGTGTTGATGACTGTGACCATTGACTAGCGGTTGATGCATTCACAGCACTGCTCTCCTGCATGAACCGGGACACTTCATTGTCTGAGACAAACTCCGCCAGAATAGTCGTGTTGCCAAGGATGCAGGTGTTAAGAGACTTCTGTGCCTTGATGGCTTCCTCCCCTTTAGAATAGCGAACTAAAGCCTGGCCATGATTCAAGTAGAAAAAGTGCAACGGCCCATGTTGTTGACATAAGGTTTTCAGAGTGGATCCGTCAATCTAAGAAAAAATAAGAGCATAGAATAGTAACAACATCACTGCAAAAGAAACCAACACCAATGAATATTACATAATCACCCAACGCAAAAAAGCTACCATGTTTAATACATAGAGGCTCATGCAATAAGACAATCACCAGAAGAAGCTATTTGATTGAAAGCTACAGAAAACCAGGCCAAGTAAAAGTAGATTAGAGAAAACCAGATAAATATAATAGAATTAGATTAGATAATTTGTTTGATGCCAGAAGTAGAGAGAACAGAGTTTAGCAGTTTGGCAGAATGGTTTAAGTAGTGGTGAAAAGGGACATGGCTGCAGCCCAAAACACAGAGGGCAGTTACCATGAGGAGAGATTAACCAAACCCGTAAAGTAGAGCAATGCTTGTGGACAGCAATCTCTGAACACAATAATAGCAATCATACAGTGGGGCGATAATCATACAGTCAGACGATAAGTGCTTATTGTCTTTGGACTTCATACCTGAGGGGTTAAGTTGCGCAGCATCAACCAAACGGACACATTGGGGGATCGAGATTCCCAGCTTGACGAGTTTCCCACTGCAAAGAACAATCGAAAATCCCTAATTAAGGGCAAAAAGCTACATTGGTGGCTGCGAGTCTCCTGTAAAAATAATGCTTGGGTTAGTCGTCTGTTAGAGGGCCGTGTAACTCCCCTTCAATGTAACAATAGCTGGGCCACACTCACTCTCCACAAAATTGCTCTACTTGATTTCTTACTGTTTCAGGATTATAAATAAACAAGGTGTCATATCAGGTTAGTGCACAAGCAAGCCTCTAATGAAACCTTGGAGTACCAAAACTAAAAGATATAATAAAACTACCATGCAGTAATACCAGAATACAAATTTCATACCTTGAGTGAATGCTGAACCTGTGGTGCTTCCGGCCCATGACTGTTGGCGGTGAACTCCAGCAGATCCCCAGCCTGATTTGGCTTGGTGACTGAGGCCTGGAGGAGGGCGTGCAGGAGCAGCACTACCTTTCTGATAAGGAGCTCCCCATAGCTCTGATGTGAGACTAGTAGGGGTCACTGAATCACTAGGATTCCATAGCTTACTGGAAGAGAGAGCTTGGTTGGCTCCTGTGGCTGATCTAGGGAAATCCTTTACGGACCATGTGGAAGAGGGCTGTGAAGAGAGCTGAGAGGACAATTGGTGATCAGAGCCCACTTGAGGACTGGTTTTGGTCAGGGCAGCCAAATTGCTCAAATACTCGTCTTTGATAGTGTTCACGCTGAGAGATCTGGAAAAGCTGCCAGGAGTGATATGTGGATCATCTTCGACGTTCTTGGTCATTCCTTGCCAAGGTTTGCCCGGTACGAATTCATGGATTATGTTGTCAAGACTGAGCATATTTGAGTTAGCGGATGAGATGGGAGATCCATTGTCAGAATGAGATTCCTTCTCCCCTGCCATTTTACTCCCATCTGCCTGACTAGTGCCAGCTGGAATAGAGCTGAGAGTTGGCCAGTTGTGCGTTGAAGAGGTGGACACGCTGGACCATGTGGAATCACCACCAATGTTGAGGGACTCAAATTTACCAAGATTTGAGCTGGAATGCAGAGGTTTGGAGCCCACTGCTTTGTTGAGGCCATCCCCAGGGGAGTCCAGCTGTTTGTCAGGAGTCGGCATTTTCCACTGGGTCAGACGGGACTGAGGTTGTGCGGGAGGCATCCCAGGGTTCAGACCACCAATCTCCTGAAGGCCTGCCAAAAGTGCAGGATCAGGGCTGTCCGATGCATTGACTTGTTTGCCCATGACTTCTGCCTGAGCTAGCTGTTGTTGGAGTTGTGTCATTTGTTGACGGATTCGGCTGATGGTGTGACTTGTCTGTTCGAGTTGTTGGCGTTGATTTTGGTGGCTCATACCCACCTTGTTCTGTTGGATGGCCTGCTGTTTGATGACCAGCTGAGTGAGAAAGTTTTGAAGCTGGAGCAGTTGTTGGAGTTTGAGAAGAGTGGTTGGTGGCAGATGATAATTGAAGAGCTGGGGACTTATCAAGCCAGCCTGTATAGCCATGCGAAGCTGTTTGACGATTTGTTGCTGTAGAATTTGTTGCTGGTTATTCTGTTGCTGTTGTTGTTGCTGTTGAAGCTGGGCTGGGTGGGCCTGAGGAGGGATCTGCCCTCGTACAGGTGGAGCCTGAGTGGAATTCATTGTGTTCATGGGCTGCTGAGGTGGAGGGATTGGGGATTGCTGGTTTAACAGCTTCTGTTGTAAGATCTTCTGCTGTAGCGTGGCATTAATACTGGGATTGCTGGCATTGAGACTAGACGGGTTCAGACTAGGTCCCGGCTTCAAGGGACTGGCAAACACATGTTGATTTGGTACTTGAGCATTTGGAAATGGAGTATTTTGCATGGAAATAGTAGGCACATATGGATTGACATCCAATTGAGTATCTGATATGTCATCATTAATAGGGTGACCCAACTCGGGTCGCAGTTGTCTCGGTTTGGCACCATCGAGCATCGAGAACACATCCATATCCTGATCCTTTCGGTCAAATGTAGCACCACCTTTCAGATCAGCTGAAAATTAAGACATATACTTTCATTGGAAGTGAAAGAAAAATGCTTGCATTTAATCTGTTTTTCTTGTGTCAAGCTGGAGGTAAAGCATTAGTTGCAAGTTAAAATTCTATGGGATCTGTCAAAACATCAACAGATCAAGATCCAAACCATAATGATGTAATTTTTGTAGAAACACTAGGTGATTGCCTTGTACAGAGATATGCTACCATTATTTAAAAAATGTAAATCGTGCCAGACTGATTTCTATTCCTAGCTAAGACTAGGGCTTTGCATTACATGTATCAATTTGAGCAAAAATTTCACAAAAAAATTAACAAGGTTTGTTTTCATTTTGGAAGTGAAATTACGTTATAATTTCTAACAGTTGGGACAGAGAAACTTGGCTTTATCACAGCAGGTCTTACATGTTATTTCTGGGCCCTGTCCCAACTTATAGAAGTTATAGGGTATTATTCA
The DNA here is from genome assembly GCA_031763545.1 of Mopalia muscosa. Lineage (NCBI taxonomy): Eukaryota > Metazoa > Mollusca > Polyplacophora > Chitonida > Mopaliidae > Mopalia > Mopalia muscosa. Next base: position 28,922 of record JARFOD010000012.1, on the reverse strand, counting down.
AATGATTACGTGCAATTCTCACAATACTGTGTGGGTGATATAATTAACACAAAATGGAAACTACCAGCAGTCGTAGGTAGGTATATATTTGAGTGGGTTTTTAAAAAGATATTTGTTTGATTGGTGTTTAACGTCATGGTCAAGGGCATTTCACTTATATGATGACTGAGTTTTTAAAAAGGAATGATAATTCAACACCATATTTGAGTATGTTAAATAGTAGCTTTTCAAAGGATATAGGGGTTATTTGTAACCAACTTACACTTAAAGGTTTTTTGCTCATAAAACATGCCAGCAGAATGGGAGAATAAAATCACCCTTAATGCCACTGGCAACAAACAAAGACGGACAGAGTGCAATACAAAGACAAAAGAAACAGATCAAATTCATGTTGCCCATTTGTTGAGAGCTGCTTCAAATTAAGAAAAGAATATCAGAACTTACCGAGTGCATGCTCAAAGCTCATGTTATTATTGATCAAGGCATGTTGAGTTTCATCTTTCTGTAAGTGGAAATAAAAACAAAACCTTTATTAGATCAAGTTTCGCTTTGGCCATGATTTTTATATACATCAACAGTAACTACCTTGCATAAACTGTTTACGTTACCACGAGCCAAGTCTCATAAAACTTACTTACCAAGCGGAAGTTACAGCTTAGATTTGTTTGTTTGATTGGTGTTCAGCGTCGTACTCAAGGGTATTTCACTTATACGACGGCGGACACAAATACAGAACATCACAAACAAATTTGCTTCCCGTTACCCTTTAGCTCCGCGAACACCAGGGCAACAGAAAGCAACCTCTTTTCTTGCCTCATACGATTAACCGAGGAAGCCGATGGAGTATTCTGCAGGGCCATGGCCCACCCGCTCCCTCAAGGGGCTACAGGTTAGAAGACGGTACACTCAAAACCATACCCTGCTTCCAATTGTTCACTTCAGTTTTATTATTGAATCTGAAGTTTGTATGAATTTGGGGTCCAATCAATATTGCAAGGATTCTATTAAGTATCTCCTTTTTGATGATTTAATTCTAGCAGACAAAGCACAGATCTTCATTTCAACATTTATACATTAACAGCTATGGAACTAATCTTAAAATTAATTTGATTTTCCCAACTTAAAATGAAACCACTCATACACTGGCGGCATACCAGCTCGCTGACTGACATATTGATATTTAACCTACATACAGTAGGTTTATTCCATAAAAAATATGCCTTCATTTTGTCAATAAATATTTAGGGTTTTTTGCCATTAGAGTAAGAATTGAATGATTGATTGGTGTTTTTTTATACAGTATTTAAGGGTATTTCACTTATATACTAGCAGTGTATTCCAAGAATATGTTCTTTGTTTTTAGATTATTTCACTCACAAAATGGCGCACCAGCCTAATGGGTGAAGGAATTCACCCTGGACCCCACTGGTAACACACGAAAACATCACATGACAAATATAGGACAATACAAAGACATCACAAACATATTGGCTTCCGGTTCCTCTTTATAGATAGATGATCTTTATTTAAGAAAATGGCTCGATAACTACTGTAAGTATTACCTATTTTCAACCCCATAAAATTAAAAGATAAGCAAAGATGTACATTTTGTCTGTAATTTGTATTTCTATTTTATGTGGTGATCCTATCTACATTTTGCTATTGACAAAACAATAAAATTATAAAAAAAACAATAAATCTTTTTTTTTTTTAACTCAACTTCCAATGGGTTCAAACAAACTGGTAACATGCATCACAATTGTAATTTTAGGATTCAGAGCCGTTTGGATTTCCAAGTATATTGTTAATAAAATAAAAAAAGATGGATGTAGAGATGTGCATGACCGCAATAAAACTAGGCAAATTATTGGTGGTGGTGTGAAAAATACGTAAAAGCGGACACAGACCTTGAAACCCATATCCATCAGCTGTTGAAGTAATTTGATTCTCATCTGGGGAGCTTGATTCGGACCACGAGGGAAGCTCGTACCCTTCAAATAAAATAAACAGTATGTTTAACATCACAAGTAAGGTAACAAAGCAGTAACAGTTCTTATTAAAGATATCCTTACTGTAAAATTGTCCAATAGTTCTACATATCCTTTAAAACAATTTGTTTGTTTGTTTGATTGGTGTTTAACGTCGTACTCAAGGGTATTTCACTTATATGACGACGGACAGAAATACA
>JARFOD010000012.1:15070-26634 GCA_031763545.1 Mopalia muscosa | reverse complement strand
TTAAAGAGATTGCATGAACATGGAAGATTTACCATTCTTAAGGGGGTCAAAAATGTTGTATCATAAATGATACGTTGTTCCCTAGAGGGTTAAGAAATGCATTATTTCCTAAAAAAAGGACAAAAAGTTGTTTCATTTTCAATCCTATAAGTAGCCAAGTCTAGATTTGATTAAAACTTTTATACCTAGGCTCAGTCGGTAGAGTGTTGGGCCTGTAACCCTGTTCGAAAATCGTTGGAATATTCAAGATTTAGTCAGTCTATCAGAGCAACCATGTCATGTATTTATATAGTATATAACAACTTGAATGTGTTGTGTTTAGGAGAAAGAATCAACAGAAGATTATAATGTTGCCTGTATACTTACACTACCTCCCTACCAGAGAAGAGGATACGGAAAACTGCTGATTGAATTTAGTATGTATATAATGAATTATACTGTTGTCAGGGTAATTGGTTAGCGTGTCTGACTACTTATCCCCCTTATAGACACCAGTCATCACAGAAAAAAACCCCAGTCAAATCAACCCTTTAACATTTGACAAACTGAGCAATATTTTAAATAACTTTGATTAATGTTTGGTTGCAAATAAGATTACAGCTTTCCCCCAAAACCTTTATGGGGAGATATTCGATGTTTAAAACCTGCCTGTTTGGTTCTATTAATTTTGTTCAACTGTGGTTTAGTGTCTGGCCTGTTGTTCTACTTACCCTACCTTGATGTACCACATCGAGGTTAGATGTCATTTGTTGACCTCTGGGTGTATAAGAGAGTCACATGCTGTGACCTGGGAATGGTTTTTGTGATATTTTTTAAATTTTTTGCACCCTATTTAAGCAATGGGTTATCAATTACCTGAAATAACCTAGAGTATTGTGAACCGGTCAAACGAATAAATAATTTTTGGTCAGATTTCAATACTGGACTCTGTGGACTGTTATGTAAGATGAATTATATGGAAGCTCCAATAAAATAGTGACATGTGATTTGATTCCAGGTTATGAATTGTCCAAGTTTGAGGGGAAGACAGGATCTCCAGAGAAACCGTTGTCAGATTTGGGCTTGTTGTCGTACCGAAGTTACTGGTCTCAAACAATCCTCGATATCTTACTGAATCTCAAACCAAATGAAGCGGGTGACAGACCCATCATCACTATAAAGTGAGTTTGTCCATCATGTTAGGGGGCCAAACAATAGTGAAATTGTTAATCTTGTGAAAATAAAGGTTAAATTTGCATAGGAAAGTTTTTTTTATTGTTATTGAGAAGTTCATAGTTCTCAAGAAAATGTCTGGGTGGATCACACAGTAGTATTTGAGGGAGTAATAAGTTGTGGCTCCTGCAATTGGGGGGTGGTTTTTACAAGGTTTCCTCTCAGTTTTCCACCGTAATAAGGCAAGGTGCAGTTTGAAGTGGACAATCTGTCTTTATATAAGTGAAATACTCTTGAGTATGACGTTAAACCCCCAATCAAACCAACAAACACTATAGCTACAATGCAAAAGTCTGTCAAATGAGCATTTAAAATATGTTAATGTTTTTGTTCATTAGTTTTACTTCTTTTGCATGTTTATAAGAATTTTTATGTTGATTTTTGCCATAAATATTATTTCAGTGTTTAAAAGATATTCAGTGGTATTTCATTGTCTGCTGAAACCCCTTGTTACACCAAAGTTTATTGTGACTTTAAAACTATTAAAGAATTTCATGTTTATGTTGATATATTTTCTGATATTTTTCTGTTATATTTCAGCGAGATCTCTGAAATGACGAGTATAAAGAAGGAAGATGTGATTTCAACATTACAACACCTGAATCTTATCAACTATTACAAAGGACAATACATTATAACAATGGCTACAGACCAGATTGAATCTCATTCTAAAGCCATGGCTAAAAAAATCATAACAATTGACCCAAAGTGTTTACATTGGCAGCCAAAAGACTGGAGTAAACGAGGGAAATGGTGATCGTCCAAAGTATAGATCTCAACTTTTAGTGCTTTGGATTACTAAAAAAAAGGGTTCCAGGGTTTTTTTCCTATCGGCAGGCATTCGCTAGTTTATAAAAATGTCATGTTTTCCCCCAACGGATGTTGTAAAGCTATTAACATAGAAAACTGTATCACAGTATCAGTGGTCTCTTTTTGCTATCAAGAGTTTTATTCCCAGGTTATCTAAGTGTTATGCATTGGCAGAATAACTAGAATCTACAGGTGATTGGCTGCCTCTGAATTTGAAGACACTCTGCTAGTGATGCCACTGGCAACAGATAACAGGATCATCACAGGACATAATACAAAGACATCCCAAACATATTGGCCTCCTATTGCCTTTAGCTCTAAGAGCACCAGGGCAACAGGAAGTTCCCTCCCACCCTGATGTAATCGTGACAGGAGGATTCGACCTTACTTGAAAGGAGACTTTGCTGCACGTGTAGATTCTGGTTATAGCAACTTAGTCCACCAAGTGTTTTAATGTAGTGCACCTGACCTCGGAATAAAACTCTACGTTATCAAAAATGTGATCTTGTGTGCTCAGAAGGTGTTGTGAGTCTAATTAATGTGATCAAAATGGGGAAACAAATTGCTTATAAATTTATGGCTGTGTCCTCTATCAACCAGTTTTTGTCATTTTGACACATTGTTTACCTGTTAAATGGCGGGCAGGGGAAATAAACTGTCAAAGCTAAGAGGCAATAGAACATGGTTATATTGTCCCATTACACATAATATTTACACACTTGATCTAATTGCAGTGTGTATTATGTCATGCCATGTATCTTGTTATTGTCACCAGTGGTGTTGTGGGGGATGCCCTTCACCTCTTCAGCTGTCACATTTTATGAGCGAAATAATCTAAGTGTGACATAAAATGACAATCAAATAAGTGTGAGGGTACCCAAAACTGGTTTATGTTTAGTCTGTCTTGGTCCAATTGTTGGGAAGCATATTCGTCTGTAACATCAGATTAAATTACTAACAGCGGATAAGTGTCGGACAACCATTGCTGGCAGGACAGGAATCTGAGCCGATAAAATTTCCGATAAGTGTTCGGAGTTTGTTCAAATCACCCTCTGAGACACTGAATATTAACCTTTAACAGAATCCTAGTCTTAACATATATCCGAGTGACCTACATACCTATTTATTAACATTCTGCTTGTATTCTATTTAAAGAATTTTGAATTTACAGTCCTAGAAAATAGATTTTTTATAGTAGCAGTTTGTACAACTGATTATACCGTACAATTTCTTCATTTCATAAAGATAAATGTCAAACTATACCTTAAGCTTAATTAGGGTCAATATATAGCACATTTGAAATAAATAAATAGGCATGATTTTAATTTAAACACAAATGTATTTACATTTTATTTGCAGAGTTAATGTTTTTGGTGTATAATTATAAATTATGGATTTGAAGTATACATTTTATTCTGCAAACCTAAAATTATTTATATCAAGAAAATATTATCAACTTTTATGTTCTCATAAAATTGGATTTAATTATTTAAATCTGGAAGTGGCAATATTGCAGTTTATGTTGCAGATTTAAATATGAACAAGCGGTTTTTATTAGCGAGAATACAAATTTGAAAAACTATACATATAAACTTTTTGTGAAGATGTTTCACTTCACCATGATAATGCCTGTTTGAATGTTGTATATGAAAGGAACATATAGTAGAATGTTGCATGAAAGTATGTCAGAGTGAAAACCTATAAAGTGTGAAAGTATGCAAGTGAAAACCTATAGAGGTGTAAAGTTATTATGAATGCAATGTTAAAGGTACAAGGTATCTTATGAACGTTTTAACAGCATAACGTGTGTACAATAGTTTATGTAAATATATAGGGAGTGCGAGTCCAATAAAGTTGTTTTGCTGTCAAACAATCCTTATAATATTTCTTTTGTTATATTTCCATCTCAATTTTGAGACCACTGGGGAGAAACGGTCACATATAACAAATTAAGTTGACCATTTATATCAACTCTTGTTAATATGGGTGGTTTTAAGTTGCAACAACAGAATGGCTCCCTTTGGAAAATTATGTACACGCTTTTACAGCAAGGGAGGAATAATCAATGATTTTAAACATGGGCCATATAGGCAATAATAATAATACATGTAATAATAATAATAAATAGCATTTGTAGAGCACAGTCCTGTGAGGGAGCGGGTGGGCCATGGCCCTGCAGAATACTCCCTCAGTCAATTGTAAGAGGCGAGTAAAGAGGTTGCTTTCTGTTGCCCTGGTGTTCGCAGAGCTAAAGGGTAACTGGAAGCAGATTTGTTTGTGATGTTCTGTATTTATGTCCGTCGTCATATAAGTGAAATACCCTTGACTGCGACGTTAAACACTAATCAAACAATCAAACAAACAATCAATATTGGTCGTTTTACAAATACAGTAACAGTAACGCGTTTCACATACAGTATTAATAAATCTACCAATATCTATTGCCAGGCCTGCTGTGCCAGCTCTGATTTTGCTAGGTCGCGAACGTGGGTGCCATGGCTATAAACTCTCCAAATAGGTAATTTGATACAGTTGAATTTGGGTTGTATTCAATATATTCTGTATACCTACTACTATTGGTAATTTATCTAAATGTTTTTTTACAACAGATATCCAGTATCCTGATTTTGAAGATTTTCAGATCGTTCCCTCACCTTGAAAGAACCATGCATCTCCAAAACAAGATTTACATAACAGAAGTTTTATTTCACTTTATTGTTCGTTTTCCTTTGCTATCTATATGGCACAACATATTGTAAAATTTGTGTGGTGGTCATAAGTCATCTGAATTAGCTTCAACCAATATTTTATACCTTTTATTAAGGCCGAATTATAGAACAGAGACAGTTTACCACATTCTGGTTAAACTCATACATTGGGCGTGCGTTTGCCAGTTTTTAACACTTCTTACAAGCAACAATTTGAATGTGTTCAACACAAGACTAATCTGTAAATCCCCATAGTTCACCATCGTGAAGTCAGTTTAATTTGACGGTCAAAAATGGTAAAGAATGTATTTATTGGTATATGCGCAAGGTACCACATTGTTTTACCAACCAGTGCTCGATTCTTAACCATATTGTTAAAGCTTAATACACAGATTTCAGCTTCCCCCCGCTGTAATATCACTGGTCATATTTGCTTAAAACACCACCTTTTCTGATTTTGTTTGTTTGTTTGATTGGTGTTTAACGTCGTACTCAAGGGTATTTCATTTATGTGACGACGGACAGAAATACAGGACATCACAAACAAATCTGCTGAACGTTACCCTTTAGCTCCACGAACACCAGGGCAACAGAAAGCAACCTCTTTTTTTGCCTCTTATGATCGACCAAGGAAGCAGAGGGAGTATTTTGCAGGGCCATGGCCCACCCGCTCCCTCACAGGGCTTAAAACAATTTGAACTTGAAACACAAGATGCTGATCTTTTGCCATTCAGTGAGAATATTTTGGTGTGGAGCTGGTCCTCAAAACATTCAATGCTGAAGTCTTACCTTAATACTTGGCTGTCTCTTTTTAAATCCTGGTGCACTAGTCCAAGAAGGATTGGTTTCTTGGGAGCCCTCCCAATTACCCATGTCAGTGTCCCAGCCACTCTCACTGCCGTTGTCATCTGGGGCCCAACTTTCGCTTCCCTACAAAAACAACCCATATAAATAAAACTAAGAAACTAAGATATTTCAAAACTTAAGATTTCTTAGCCAGATAAAAACTAAATTCAATCACTTGGAGATCTCATATGTTCACAAAAAGGTTAATTTTCCGAAAGTATGCTTAGTTTATGGAAGTTGTCAGCATTACATGGATAACAAATTGTGAATTACAAATTCATGGATAGACTATGTAACCACAAATAAGTGTTGATTGGATAGCCAAACGCTACCTACCTTTCTTGCTCCGTTCCAGGTCATGCCATTATCCTGTTCAGCCCAGCTGGAAGAGGACATTTTTGATTTATTTTCCCTGCCGCTCCAGCCAGTATCACCCCAACCACCTGCCTGTGCCTAAACAGGAAAGGAAAAAGCATTAATACTCGTGAAAAGATTGTTGATTGATAGGGGTTTAACGCCAAATCACTAATTCTGAACAAAATCAATAACATATCAACTTTTCCAGGTTTAATAACAATATCTCATTCATTCACAGCTTGACTTTAAAATATCTATTCAAAACATTTCCACTTTTTTTAAACCCTATTCTTTCTTTTTTAATAATGGAGAACAAAATTTTTGTTTAATCTTGCTTTTAATATAAACCATAAAAACAAGTGGTCCTGCAAATAAATCACAGTTAAATTAGGGCTGCTTACTACAGATCAAAATCTGACAGTAACTTTTTAAAATTGTGTTATTTTTCTACGTTAAATAACAGTAACATCTAATTCACAGCTTACTTAAAAAAAAAACCCCAAAACATCAAAATATTTTCTGATTTCAAACCCTGTTAAGCTACACAGGTAATGGCATAAATGAATATCTGGACTGAACCACCACCATTTTAGTTTAATATGAGTTTTACACTTTTTAATACAAATACAATTTTTTTTTAGAAAAATTTAAGTTTCATCACAAACCGCTTTGCACTCATCCTTATTATGTACCATTTTTCTTAACTTAATCAGAAGAAAAACTTATAAAATAGAAATGAAAAATAATACCTGATGTTGGTTGTTGGCTGCCCAGATGCTGGTTCCATCATCGACTTTAGTACTGGGTGGACTGGGATCTCCCCAGCCTGATGGTTGTGTTGGAGTATTAGGTGGAAGTTTGGTCGGTGGTTTTGTCCACATGTCCTCCTCTGGTTTCGGGTGTGGTGTGTGAGGGGTGACAGGAGTAGGAGGGGTATTCCAGTTGGTAGGTGGCGGTGGTGGTCTGTTGGGCTGAGTAGGTGGCTCACCCCAGTAATTAGCTCCTACTTCCTCACTTGGTCGACGGTTTGGTGGCTGCCCATCCCAAATAACAGGGTTTTCAATATTGCCTCCTCCATCTCCCCAACTTGAGGTTGAATTTCTGTTACGAGGATCTCCATTACTTCCAGCCCATGATCCACTACTGTCTTGTTTTGTGCGTCCCCAATCAGCTGGTTGAACAGCGTTTCCACCCCATGTGCCCATGTTTTTGTCAGGGTTACATGTGGCTGACCAGGGTCCTGGGGAAGAATCACCGGAGGCTCTGGTACCCTGAGTTCTTGCCCAGGCCGAGGAATCTGGACGTTCACTGTGTTCCCACTGAGATCCACTGGACATAGAATTTGGGTTGACAGGGGCAGGCTGCCAGTTAGTGGGCTTACTGGTTTTCATTGCCTCCCAGATGGCAGTACCATTGTTATTGTTCCAAACATTACTAGGTGGTGGAGGTTCTGTAGGCGCAGGCGTAAATTTTTGTTTGTACACAGTTGGGGTAGTCATTTCCCAGTCTGTGTCTTGCCTAACTGGAGTTTGGCCCCAACCAGCATTGCTCTCTATGGCTTTCTGAATCTCTTGTTCATGAGGGTCAAGTACTTGAGATGCAGAGCTGACACTGGTAGCTCTATTGGAGCTTTCAATACTGGGAGTGGTAGATGTAGTTGTGTTGAGGTTAAGCCCCTTACCTGCTGCCTGTGCCCAGGTATTGGTAAGTTTTGGAGGGGCGCCAGGATTGCTGGCCCCAGGAGTTGTTACACCTACACCAGCACCTGGGCTGCTGCCCCATGGACTACTGTTCCACTGAGAATTTGGCTTGTCCCCGCCTCCCCAGTCTGTGGCAGCTGGGTTAGGCGAAGTACCCGAGTTTGGATTACTCCAGCCTCCAGCACTGGGGTGACCATTACCATTAGCACTTGAAGATGTCCGGCCAATGGGGTTTGTTTGGGCACCCCACTGACTGCCATTATTGCCACTTTTACTTGCACCATTTATAGGTTGGCCAATACTTGAGCCGAGGCTGACCGGTGGCCTGCTCTTTGAAAGACCAGATTCTTGACCAGTTGGGAGTTTAGAAAATCCAGAGGTCAAATTATTAATACCCTGCAGCAGCACTGAGCCCATCTGATCCCCTCCAAACACTGGGGCATTAGATTTGTCCATTTGAGCACCACCATTAGGTAGGAATCCTTGTAGTTTGTCTTTGTTCCCACTACCAGACATTTGCATGGAATATTGCGACATTGGGGCACTACCTTGAGCAGCACTTACACCCCAGCCAGTGGAGAAAGAACTGGAATTTGTAAATTCTTGTGCACTATCACTTCCAGAAGAACTGCCACTGGGTTGCATATTATGTCCTTGGTTGTTCATGGGTGCATTAGGCGAGAAGCTGCCCCAGTCTAACGAATTCATACTGACAGAGGAACTTTGGGCGCTTCCAATGCCCCAAACATTAGAATCCGACCCTTGTCCAGTGGAACTAGACGTGCTCCAGATACTGGAAGCACTCTGACCAAGAATGGCACTTGAACCTTGGCTGACGTCCAGATTGGGGCCGTGGTTACTTGAGCTAGATATCACAGATCCTGATTTCACCGAAGAACTATCCGCCTCCCCGCTCTCTGATGTACTCTCAGAGTTATCTCCTATAGAGGGCCAGGCTTCCTTATCTCTCGAGTCAACTATTATCTCATTTTTTTGTGCAGACCAGTTAGATTCTGAGGGATTTTGCCAAGTACCTATTTCATCACCATTCTCACTGGCAGCTGCACAATCTGTGAAAAGAATTAAACAGTATAAAGGATGCTGGTTTGATTGGTGTTTAACATCGTATTAAAGGGTATTTCATTTATATGACGACTGATCAGAAAACCGGTAGTAAACCTCTTTAAAACCACTCTCAACTTGAGGGTCAACCGGCGAACTTGATCCCATTAACGGTAAATCTAAGTAGGATTAGTAAGCACACAGACTACCACTGAGCCACAGCCAAGTGTAAAAACAGTATTACGACCCACAAATTATATATTTTCTATTATTTTACATCTACTGAATCTCCTCTCCAGTTACATTTATTCAGTCCTGTGATTTGTCTATTAAAACTAATCTAGTCTAGTTTGTATAGACTGGAATCGGTCAGTTGTTGATATCGACCTGCTTTTTTAAATCTTCATGCTATCCGAACAATGATTATATAACTGTAGCATGAAGTGGCAGTCAGATCATTTTTGTGCTGTATCATAGTCATACAAGCAGAACAGGTTGTATCAGACTTGTTAGCCACTCAACAAGCAGACTTAACAAACGTGTCTGGGATTGTTCACAGCCTGTCTGTCACAAAATAAACTTCAAAATAAATTTGTTAAAAACAATTGCCTAACATAACACTAACTAATCCGATACCCAAACAATGTGTCTACTTGTCAAAGTGCCAAATTGAACCATCATTTGCTGATAAAGTTAAGCCAATTAAGGTTGATGTAATTTTATTTCCTACTCCAACAGACAAAGTTTTTTAAGGCCCGCCACAAAAATGATTATACATCAAATCGGAATCATTAATCATTCGTGGACAAATAAATTTGATGTTATATATTTAAAATGAGTAACAAAGGGAAGATGCTATTCCCTGACATAAGCATGTTGACACTGTAACCCAACTTGTAATATTACCATCATGTCCAAATTAACATTTACTTGTGGGCCAGTGGGGGGTGTCTGCTTATGTTCGTTTCACTGTATTTACAACTACATCCATGTCATAACTATTTTGGTGCTTATTAGTTTTCTTGATTGGCATTTTACACTGTACTTGAGATAATGTAACTTATGTGAAACTGTGCCAGTCCAATGTGTAAAAGCATTCAATCTAAAAAAATTGGAGACAGGCTCCCTGCATTTGGTCTAGAGGAGGGGGACAATAGGTAACATACCTAATTCAGTCCATCCACTACCTGTAGCTGGAGGTCCCTGGCTCCAACCTCCGTCGTCCTCAGCTTCCCCCCAACCTGATCGAGATCCTGACTTATTACTGACTTTTTTACCAGCAGCAGCTGAAACAAAATCAAACAGACTATCGATATACAAGAAACGGTGCACAAGCAAAAATTATTTGTTCTGGATGGTAACTTGTTAAATAAACTCCTATTGCCTTAACTATTAGAGTACCATGAAGCTCCCTCCAACCACACAACAAACACAGCATGTAAATTGTTGTTCATACTTGCTGTTCAACCTCAAAACATTCTTCCCTGAATGGCAGCAATCACACATTTTCACGGAAAAATTTGGTTAATTACCATGAGTGGTTTAATTCTGTCCATGTTGGGTGATGTTAAGAAATGAAATCACCAGCATAACAGTCAGGCTAGTTGAATGGACCATCTCAAACTTACACCAAACAAGTACACTTGCTTGTAAAAGACAGCTGACAAATGTCCCAGCATAGGCAGCATGATCAGTGTAGAAATCCCTGTGTTATCCATAATGAAAACACTACAGAGATAACAGACAGCCCTTTAACAGTATTATCAACTGATAGCGTGACTGCCCTAGTTTTTCTCCTAACATGCAGGACAGAGAGTCAAATAAGAGCAGCTTTTACGGCTGAAGAGATAAAGAGATAATCCAAGGATTTCATTGAAAGGTGTCTAACGCCAAGTTTTTCTTTGCAGTTTAAGGTTGTGCTAGTACACGAAGGCTCAACATATTTTTTCCTTAAAACTTTCAACATTCTGTATTGTTAAACTTCAAACAAATCCAGAGGGCTGTCTGATTCAGGTTTAATGGCGTACTCATGGGTATTTCACTTATATGAAGACGTATTAACTGCTTCACATTGTTTCTAGTGGAGAAGCCATGTAAAACCGAGAGGAAACCTCATAAAAACAACCCCTTCCATTGCCAGAAACACATCATGTGATGAACTCCTATACCTGATAGTCAACCTGAATTCAAGGACAGTACATTATCAAGACTAGGTTCACATTTTCACATAAAAACTAGGCTTCATCATGTTTTATTCTGTATACATTGATTTCCCATTCACAAATAAATGTGTATTACTCTTTAATATGACACCACATATCAAAGATTTATTGATATCCCCAGTGGGTTTTATTTAATGCCTGCTTTTAAATAATGTGTGCTTATACTACAGTTGATCGTTTGCTTGGTATTTAAATATTTTACTTTTATGACGGATTGTCCACTTCACACTGTACACAGCCTTGTTACGGTGGAAAACCGAGAGTAAACCTCGTAAAAACCAGCCCGCGATTGCCGGAGCCACAACATGTGACTCGCTCATATACCGGATTGTCGAAAGGCAGACTCGAACCTGTTAACGGTAAATCGAAGCTTCTTCGGTTCAGGAAGCGCACTCGCTACCACTGAGCCATGGCCGCGGGCCTTATACAGTACTGCCAGAAGCTAACTTCCTTTTTCCCGCGGATTATAGACTCTAAATGTGCGGATTTAATGCGTCTTACAATGCAAAAATGTGCGTCTTTCGAGCCAACAATCCGCACATTAAAAAAGACGCGTCATACTCCAAACGATCGATTCAATCAACTTGTGGTTTTGTCAAATCTTCACAATTCACTTATTCGATCGGCCCAGCTCTGATGCGAAATGT
>JARFOD010000012.1:0-14496 GCA_031763545.1 Mopalia muscosa | reverse complement strand
TTCACTTATATGACGACGGAGACAAAAATAAAACGTACAAACAGATCAGCTTCCTGTTTCCCTTTAGATCTGAGAACACCAGGGCAACAGAAAGCTTCTCTTTTCTCGCCTCTTACGATCGACCGAATAAGCCGAGGGAGTATTCTGCAGGGCCTGCTGATGTTAAATGGCCCACCCGCTCCCCCACGGGGGTATTTCACTGGGATACCGGCATGCCTGCCCAAAGGGTGAAGGAACCCCCCATTTATGTCACTAATGACAAGACAATGACAAGAAATGATGTCTCAAAATGAAATTGGGTTTATTCTCCAGCTTAACTACCCATTTAGGTTGGTTAAACTTACTACAGGAAACCCTGTAAACATTAAAAAGAAAAAAGGAAAACACACTCACCTCTCAACTTTTGTACAAAATAAGCTGAAAAGATAAACAAAATATGTATTAAACAATGGGGGTCAAGAAAAGTTGTACGTATACCTGAAGTGTTACACTCTCAATCTGGGGTTTGATCTTGCGGTGGAGAAACATCTCCCATTTCTCCCATATCACACACTTTGAAAATTAATGAAAAAGCTTTTCCATGTTGAATAAAGCTTATTAGTATTGATTGCAATACATACATTGTAAGTCCTGTATTATTCTAACCAGTTCAAAAAAAGGTTTGCAGTTTAAATGGCTTTTTCTGTGTCAGGTGTGGTACTGTCGAAAACCTTTTTATAAATATCTATCACTGATGTAACAAAAAGTATATTTTTGTTGACCGTTAATCACCAACCAAAAGCCAGGGTAAATTTAAATACAACCCTGGCATAGATTCATGCCGCATTTGACAACCATATAAAGGTTTTCAAAACTTTGAAAAATGTTTTATAGTATAAAAACTAAATTTATTGCCTGAAAATTGAATTCTACTGCTGAATGATACAGGAAAATAATGTATTTGTTGGGGAGGCAAAATGCTGAATTTGCTGAAATAAATATATCAGTCTAACAAAAGAAATCTATTAAAAAATGATGTTGTACAAACCATCATGATGTTTATGTCAAATTATATGTGGAAGAATTAAAGCAGAGTTACGTAGCAGATTTTTTACCACCTTGTTTGTTTCCATTTTCCCATACATGTAATGTGAAGCTTCAGATCTTTACGAGATGGTAATGACCAATGAGAATACAGAATGATCTGGTAGATTGTCATTCTCTTGTCAAACTGACTGAAGCCCGTTGTAATACTAAAAAATGAATTTTAATCCAGGCAAGGCCAGATTTATCTAAGTATTGGTTTTAAGGCCAAACTCATCAGTGGGCCCCCAATTTTTTTTAGAAATGTCGGCATGTTTCAGTATCCAATATCCCCAGATACACATGCCACTTGGCCAATTGCCTACTATGCCTATTGGTAACCATGGCCCTAAATCTAGGTATCTGTCAATGCAGACTATACTAAACTACACTTCAGAAGCTTGATTTCAAGTGGTCAGTGTTTAAAAGATATTATTATTAACTAGTTATTTTTTTTATATTTAACTAATTCCACTTATGCTTTTGTTTAAAATGGCATAGTTTTAAACGCATTGCTAAAAAAACAAACTGTCCTTAGCCAGTCCAGAGGTTGTGCACATCAAAAAAAAAGACTGTTTAATTAGTAATTGTGGAATATACCAAGTTGTTTGCTGTGCAGCAAGTGCAAGACGAGTACCATGTTGTGTGGTCCTTCAGGGCTCTAGCCAATCAGAAGATGCAAAGTGGTCAGCTGACCACTTCCAAAAACAGATTATTTCTGCCAGAAGATGAGTAATCTAAATTACTGTGAGATTTTTTTTACGGTTAAACCATAAGTCATATTCTTGCTTTGAATGGGTTGTTATACACAGGAGGAACTGCTAAGTGTACACATAACTAGGCAAGTACACATACATGTACATTATCAGTGATGGCCTATAGCAGACAGTCCTATGAAATCTTAGCCATGAAAGTTTTAGCTGTATGTTGCTTTTAACCATCAAACTCTAGTTTATGGCATAATCAGGGCAAGTTTCACCAGCGAGTCTCATCCAATTCATACAGTTCAAGCACTTTTATTTATTTTGGAATATAACATGAGAAAGCAGTAAACTATCCTATCATTTGGAAATAAAAATACAACATATAAGTTGAACATAAACCATTAAAGCAAGTATTTAAAGGAAGATGACAGAAAAACAGGCTTATTTTTAACACTTTCTTGTCCTTGGAGGGATAAAGAGGAAGCCTTATAACATGTGAGGGTCAGTCAGTCGTAATGCGAGAATCATTAATGTACAGACTGAATCACCAAATATAACACAAGACGTTGAATCCTACAAGTGCAATACAGAAAGAAGCCGAACAACTGCCCCTTTAGATAGTAGCGATAAAAAGAAAAGGCATTAACATGTGGTAAAAGTTTGAGTGTCCATTTCTATGGCGGGTATGCATAATGATAAATGGCTGCTTAGAACACAGTGTTGGCAATCAGCCAGGAAAGAAACCATGGCATACAGTGGAGTAGGAAAATGTATTTTCAATAGTTTTTTGTCAGCTTTGAGATCAACAGTTTTTCCTACCTGAATCAATCTATATTACTAGTAACTAAAAGGCAAACTTTTCTTAGAGAAAACAGCATAATTTTTACAATGAAGTAGAAAGAAAATGAGAGGTACAATCAGTGCTATAGTGACCTATATAAACAAACTGACAGTGTTGGGTTATAAACAGCAGAAAACAGAAGCTGTTGGCTGCTTCAGAGTGGGAGGCTGACCTACATACACAACCTTCTTATCAAAAAACAGTTTGCTTAAGTCTATAGCCAACAACCATGTCCTATTACACAGGACTGTAAATAGTTAAAATGGCAATAATGGATGAAGTGTAGCCCATACACATAGCTGAAGCATAAATTGTGAAAGAATTAAACCAATTTTTTTGTCAGTAGAACAGAAATGAGACAGGGCCCAGTTGCATAAAAGATGATTAGTCCTTAACTGCAGATTAAATCACAGATAGTGGATAAGACAGACTCTCAACATTAAGTGAGGCCAGGGAATCCAATAGCAGATTAAATTCTATAGCACTTTGAGCAACAAGCTCCAGAGATTTTAAAGTACTGTGTGTGAAAAAAAAAAAAAAAAAAGTATGGACCGCACATGCAGTGCATTTCTAGTTCTACAAGTTTTGATATTTAGTCTACTTCTACATGTAGGTATAAGCTTATATGGCTAAACAAAATCAAACAAGCCCTGTAAAAATTGAATAACACCTTTAAAAACTGACATTATAATTTAGGAAATCATTATCTCCTAAGATTTGTAATACAGTCACAAGTCTGTTTTGTTACTTGTATTGCTAAACTGACACTGATTGCTTGTCAGTAAAAACTATCTTTAAAGTTGTCATTTTGCTTCACATTTAAGGTAACCGGTCATTCAATTTTTACAGATTATATATCTCCTGCATGTTAAAGTTTCTTAAAAGAGGGGGTCTGTTGAAGCAATTGTTCACTTCAAGGTGTCAACAAGATAGGTGGATACCCCTCTGCCTTAGCCCTTGTCCAACAACCATCGATAATAGCATCCCATGCTTATGACATTACTGGACTAGAATGCAGCAAGAGTGCAAGTCCAGTAATGTCATAAACATGGACAGTGTGACTTAATAAGTCCTACTTTAATATGATATAAGCATGTGTTTAACTCAATCTACAAAGTCGACAGTTACATAGTCAAAGTTGGTTCCCAATGAAACAGTTGTCCTTTCAAATTTTCTACAATACATGAAGTTGATTTAAATTTTGAAAAAAGGACCCAATTAATAGAAAGGCCTATAAATTTTTATTATTGTATGAAAGAAGTCAGAAACAACCATTCTGTTATTTTTTAAATTTTCATTTTTTTTTTTTTCATACAATACTTTGAGCCATTGGTATTGTGAAGGAAACTAGGCCTATTTTTCCAAGAATTGAGTAGTAAGATTTTATAATATTAGGAAATAAATTAGGAATAATTTTTCTCTCTTGTATGGACAAATCTAGTGTCATGGTAGTGTTATTAGTTTTTTTTTCCCAATGTAATATGCACAGCATACAGTGGTATCAAGAATGAACATGGTGATCCATAAAGTTTATAATATTTTGTCAATTTTATGTGTACTGCTATTCAAGTATCATTGTTTGTTTGTTTGATTGGTGTTTAACGTCGTGCTCAAGGGTATTTCACTTATATGACGACGGATACAAATACAGAACTTCACAAACAAATCTGCTTCCCATTACCCTTTAGCTCTGCGAACACCAGGGAAACGGAAAGCAACCTCTTTTCTCGCCTCTTACGATTGACTGAGGGAGCAGAGGGAGTATTCTGCAGGGCCATGGCCCACCCGCTCCCTCACGGGCCAAAGTATCATTGAATTTGACGTTAAACTCCAGTCAAATAAACAAACAATCTTGTTTCATACCAACCCTTAGAAGATGAAAGCAGACACCTGAATCCCCTTTGTTAAATACACTAGAACTAAATTGTTTTGTTTGTGTTATATTTTTAAATTTATTTAATTTTATATTTTGTAAGTTTTAAATGTTCTACAAATGTTCCTTGTATATAAACTCTTACTGAAATCTACTATGGATAGATTACTCAAAAGTTCAAACAAAGAATTCCAATCTTACCTGTGGAATTATGATTAGAGGCAGTGCTTTACAAAAAGAACATTTGGCATCGGATTAAAGTTTCTGAAAAACAAATTAAAATGGCTAACATAAGTCAATTGAAATGTTTGACAATGGTTTTAGCGTACATGTATTATATGTAAGGTGGCATTCCAGATTGCATCACACCATTATAAAACAAGACATTTATTTTGTAGACAATTGCAACTATAGATTGGAATATACTTGTCGTCCTAGCAATCACTCTACAATGGTAAGTTACACCACTGTGACAGCGTTGCATCCTAAGGGTGAAGGAAAATCACCTGGGTTGAAAGCACTATTTGTTTGATTGGTTGGGTTTTGATTTGTTTGTTTGATTGGGGTTTAATGTAATACTCAAGGGTATTTCACTTATATGATGACGGTTTGTCCACTTCACCTAGCCTTATTACTGTGGAAAACCGAGAGCAAACCTCGTAAAAGCCAACCCTGCGATTGCCGGAGCCAAAACATGTGACTCGCTCATATGTCTGAGGGTTGACAGACTTGAAATAACAGACAAAATACATCGACAACATAGCATCACAAAACATGTACCTCTGAAAGTACCAAGGTTACAGAAATCTTTTGCTTACCAAACACCTTTCAACTTATTTAAACCTGATCAATTTTAATGTCTACCAAAGGCAAGTACATGTAAACTCTCAACATTCTATTGACTGGTTGGTGAAAAGCTTAAAGACTATTTATATACAATGTTTATACACATTCCAAATACCAAGTGTTTAAAACGCGTGATATGAAAAAAAGACACAACGTAAGGCAATTATTGTTTAAACATGTACACTGGGGCATGTTATATAATAGAAAAAAATTTCAATTGTATTACCTGCCATCTTGTGGTTTTCAAGTGGAAATGTATCTAATTAAAACAATAACTTCATGATTCAAATTTCTTTTAAATTAATATTATACAGTTACAACAGAGTCTAACTTTTGGGTTAACAATAGAACATTACGTTTGTTTGATTGGGGTGTTACATCGTACTCAAGGGTATTTTACTTATATGACGAAGTGCCAGCCCAATGGGTGAAGAAACCACCCTCGACACCACTGGCAACAAACAGACAGGTCGGGACAAATACAGGACGCAAAACTGACACCACAAACAGATCAACTTTCTGTTCCAGGGCAACATGAAGTTCCCTCCAACCATCTGCTAGAACATTTTAATCCGGACAAACCAATGTCATAAAAAAAGCAACATATAGATACACAATTGTTTTTATTCTTAAAGTGTGTCAAATTAAATGAAACCACTTCATACCTTGTTTGGATTCGATTGTCTGGGTGGTTTCAAAAGGCAAGATGAAGATCTTTGGATATTAGCTGAAATGAGATAAAGAAAAAAACCTATATAACTGTGCCAAAGCATTTTCCACATAATGTGTTAAAACTAGTACTGTCTGCTATTCAATCGTACAACATATTACTGGGTTTTGCCACCAATGTGTTTTCTCCAACAGAATATTCAACTGGGGTATAGTCAGTAGGGAGATGGTGTGACAAGTGTGTAACAGTTAGGATTCACGGGTCGAATGGAACAATTGCCATACAACATGCAAAAAGTAAACACCCCTGAAAAACATGTAACATTTCTCGAAACTACTAATTTTCAGGTAAAAAATTTCTCACCAGATTCTACATCTGCGAATACAGTTAAAAAAAATCTTTAACATCATGTACTACATCTGTTCAACTTTTATGCGATAAATTCAACATTTTTGGTTTGACATTGGTATTAGGTGGGTTTTCTAAAAAATTAGTTTTTTTAAATTTATTTTTTAAAATTTCTTACCAGACGTCAGATTTCACGCGACTGGGTTGCATGATTTTCCAGGGGTGTACATAAGTTAACCTATAAGGTAGACAGTCGAGAAAAGACTTTACAGATCAACCTTGCTGAACCATTCTTCACCAATGTAACAAATTTGAAATATCCCCCTGATTAAAGAAATTATTAGGTTTGTTTGATCCAGGATTTAGATTACTATTAAATCTTGATCTTGCCCATCTGGACCACTACACATTATGATTCCTGTACAGGTATATATTCTCATCCACAGCTATGGCTTAAAGGATCAAAAAAAGAATTACACTTATGATTTAAGTACATTTACATATTTGTATCAGATAAACTTGAAGTACCTGCTTTGTGTACATGTACCAGTACATGAATTTACAATCTAATGGCCTGGTACCAAGATATGAGGTAGAGACTAGTGTTTACTTTTCCTGTTGATCCGCTGTCTATGTATACATACAGTAGAAATAGTTCAGCAGGGATACCATTTATATTAGGTTATCAGCAGTAGTGAAAATGCATATTCACCTAAGCTTCTTTGGTCAAAAATCCATTCTTTTCATATTTAGTCAACGGTATTATAGTTAATATCAGTATTAATATATTTATGATGACCACTCTGACTGCCAAGTCATGCAACACTGAGTTTTACAGACAGTCGCTCTATACAATGTTATACACTGCATGTGTCAAATATGTATATATGTGTATATTACTGTTGACTTTTTCTTGCTATAGAGACAGGCAGAGCAGGACAGCATGACCATGCTCTGTGTTTGTTTTTCTCAAAGAAATTATCAGCATATTAGCAACAAAACAGTGGGCAGCTTTTAAACGACACCCATTAATAATAATAACATTCTTTTTCTTTTTTTATTCAGTACACCAGTATCCCCCTTGAGCAGGTTTTCCTGCCGGTCTCCAGACGGGCAAGTTATATTTAGCTTGAAAAAACAAGGACACTGCATAGTTGTGGGCAAGGTTGAGGAGGGCAGTTAATTTTTAGGTATTGGGTTAGTGAACTGATTATCTATTGGAATACCTAAGCCCATAACACTATACTATTTGAACTGAGGGAAAAGAACCGGTTGGCTATATTTATGGAAATTTGAATCAGTAATATTGTCCAATTTTAATCAACAATGACTGGATCTTACTTTATCCCTACAATGGGCAAAGGAAATGTCCCTTCGTCTTTTGCTTGTAGTTTTATACTGTGCTTAGTCATGGTTAATTTATTGATGGCTGTCAGTCGAATGGGCAAAAGATACCCGATTACTTTTATGTCACAATGCCGGTCTGATCTGTTGTTTCGTCACAGTACTAGCGGCTTGTGATTGTCCTTCCTGGTCATTGCTAGTAAACACCGAGGTGGGCTAGCCCCAGGTCATTGATTTTGATTGTTTGATTGGTGTTTAACTTTGTACTCGAGGGTATTTCACTTATACGATGACGGCACAAATACAGAACATCACAAACAAATCTGCTTCTCGTTACCCTTTAGTTCTGCAAACACCAGGGCAACAGAAAGCAACCGAGGAAGCCGAGGGAGTATTCTGCAGGGCCATGGCCCACCCGCTCCCTCACGGGGCCAAAGTCATTGAAGTTAAATAAAACATGTAGTACAATCAAATGTACAACTACACCTACCAACTCTCCTACGATATTTGACAATTGTTGATATGTGTTGTAGGAGAATGACTGTGTAACCATAACAAAACTGTCTCCCTAATACACATTATTACCTATGCAGTTTAAAAAAACAATGGGCCTCTGTAAACCGGGAATGTCTATGTTTAATTCAGCGAGTTCAGTAATGATTATAGTCTCAAATATAAGAAAATATTTATAATAACTAACTTTGTCTAAAATGTCTAATCTTTTTCTCCTATAAGTTCAGGACACTGCTAAGAATAATGCCATATTATTTATTACTCTGATGGACCTTCCCACATTGAGAAAGTGCAGCTGATGAAATAATAAATCAATTAAATCACATCAAATGCTTAAAAAGCATTTACAAATATTATTCTTTCATAACATTTATAAACTACAATTGCCTGTCATTTGATTGTCTTCCATGGCATCTACAATTACGATACAAAGGGTACTTAAATTATTTTATGTCAAAAGATGCATATGTATCTACATGAACCATTAAGAATATCATAACTTCAGGTGGTGAATTTTTCTAGGTTGGACTTTGTCTAAATAAACAAAGGTAGATTTTTACACAACAAGCATCCCTGAACAATGATCATGAGATTACACAGAATGCTACAGGTTGAAATGATATGTACAAGATAACACTCATGTGTACATAAAGCTCTTCAATCAAGCTAAATGCCTACACCACCTGTGTGGACAAATTTTGCTAAACTAGTAGTTTGTGGGTATCACATTGTGACAAGTGGCCAATGTGTCAAATCTAAAGGCCAAAGTACAAGGTCTGTTTGCCAGAGAAAATATTTAAAGTATATGGCCTTGTGCTTCTAAGCATTTCAATAACTGCACAGTAAGTTTAGCCTTTATACAGGTAAATTGAAAATGCATACAAATCTAGCAAGACTAAAAAGTTACGACCTCACTCATAAAACAGATGGTTGACAAATTGGTTTGTCCTTCCTATTGACTTTTATAGATGCTGATAGTTCACAATTCAGTTGACTTTGGGTTTGGCTAAGTAGGTCATACAATTCGTTTAATGCATCAAGATTTATAACATTGGTTGTTCAAAAGTGACCAGTCAAAGTCACACACAAGACATGTCTTCGTGTTTTTGGGGCTTTTTCTTAATCTCAAGATGCAAAAGAACCAAGGCATAACAGTGAGGCAAACTCAAGGTCTGGCCACCATGTTGAATATTTAATAGCCTGGGCCAGCCGCCATGTTAGATGTTACGACCTCGGTTATCCACTCAACAAATGTCAAGTTGGAGCCGGAAATTCACACAAAATTTCAGGCAGATAACAGCAGAGAAATATACCGATACACACACTGTGAAATGTCTCAAAATGCCCCCGCAGTCCACAAAGTTTTTACACCACCTCACGTAATACAACGCCCTTGCATAAATAACAGCGAAGCTGATGCCCTGGGTTTTCAAACGGAAATAAACAGTAACTCCGCAGTGCTTCAATTGCACAGGTATCATTAATACCCCGGTAACATAACAAAAGAAGACTTTATTAGGCCAGGTTTCCATCCAACTCAACGGCATTAAATACATTTATTCTTGTCTGAAAAGCACAGACATAATCGGAAACATTTGCATAAAATCCATACAGACTGCAAGCCGACATCAACCACCTACCTTGGTAAAAACGAATTGAAATGGCTGGATTCCTACCCTAATAAAATTGCACTTGTATCACAGAGAACGCTTAGGAATACCACACATACTAGTCTAAAATATAGTATCTACATAGCACCAGTTTTGAGACATGATTATTGCCGAGAAAATGATATTGTTGAGCTCTCCGGCCTGGAGTAAGGCCTTAGCTTCGGACTCATTTCTTCACAACTATAACGAGATGTGTGCTACTGCGCATGGCCTCAACAGTGTCACGTGACATGCCACTCTTTTTCTAGGTAGGCGTGGTCAAAATCAACATGCGTGTGGGTCACCAAAGCGAAAGCAAGTCGAGAATGATCTTTCGTCGAATTCTAATTGAAATACAAGCTGACTTTACGTCCATTTCGACGAAAAATAAACATCAATATTAATATATCTAATATTTATGAATAAGTAACGGCGGCAGCATAGGGAGATAAACTTGCTAGTCTTAATGCGTGTGTAACGTGTAAACGTGTACATCTATGTTGCATTTGACGTATACTTGGATCATTCTTGGAAGTCCTGCAATAAACATTTGAATTACATTAAATGAGGGATACGTCGCCTTTATTATTAATTTATTACCAGTATAGGAAGAAAGGCCAACTTTTAAACAATTATCAAGGAATGGGTATATTTTAAGGCTCAGGAAGGTGTTTCATTTATATACTGGTCTTCTTTTTCTTAGGTGATAGACTTCTGGTGCCCCTTGGTTATTTTATGTTGCATCTCTCTTTATTTGGAAAACGTGAAATATGTTTTCTTTTTAATTACCTTAAAATTATTATTAACTCTCCAAAAATCCTTTCCTGTAAAACATCAGAAAATTTATTAAATTATGATCATCCTAATCTCCAAATAAGTGGATGCCTTATATTGAAGAGGCCTTTAAAAGTCAGTCTAAATATATGCTCGTTTAACCAGCCATCGGCTTACATTAGCCCATACTGACTGTACCCTACACGCTGGTTCATATAGTAAAGAATTTCAGGTTAAGTGCCGTGGAGTTAGGCTCTAGACTCACACAAAACTCTATTGGTTGATCTGGTCACATGATCATACAGTCCTCTCGGCTAACTCCGCGGCCCTTTACCTGAAAATATTTGCTATATGAATTAGTGTATAGGGTACAGTCAGTATGGGCTACTGTATACCAGCGTAGTCTAAATAGGGCCTACAGTAAGTTCCTAAACTTGAATGATGAATTTACTGGACTTGATTGGTGTTCAACGCCATGCTTTTTTAATGAGAGTATTTCAGTTATTACATGATGGAAGTGTTTTTACAGAGTGAACAGCAGCCCAACCATAATACTAAGTGTTATATAAAGATGCTATTTAAATAATGTCCCTCCATAGTGGACATCAAAAATATAATTCCATTAAATTATTGTTAGCCAGAGGGCTAGATAGTTCAAAACCAACCGAGCAAAATGCTTCACATTTTTTGTTTATGTCAGTGTGGCTTTTTCTGAAGTACATCATCACCTATCAAGCAACATGATTTAACCTTCAATCTAGATATCTTTATACATTGAAATTCAATCCAATTCATAACACTAGCTTTGTGTATGAAGTAGCTACTGTTTAGTGTACTGAATACCTGTGTAAATTTAACTTCAGTTGTGGGATTTCATGGGATTACACTAGATACACACATAGTAGTGATAAGTCATTACAATGCACATCAGCTAGGGGGGTGTAGTCAAGCTTTACTTAATGTGTATTCCTTGCAGGTCTACATGTATATATCTGATTTTTACACACAGTAGGCCCCTATATACTACTACCTGGTACATGGCAGTTTACGGAGGGCTAGAATGTCGCTAAATGTTCCATTGGTCAAACACACCTGTAGTTTGTTATAGTTCACTTCCTATGCATTTTACTTGTTCGCAATGATAACACCTACATGTACAGTTGTTACACATGTGAATTGTAAAAAAATGCACTGGTCTGATGGACCAGTAGCAAGTATAAATTTACTGGTCTTGAATGGGTAAACAGGTGCCTATTTTGTTACTTTTTGATACTTTCTTCATTTCAGTTTAATAATATCACCATAGTATCAGCAACAGTGCTAGTACTTGTATCTGGACAAATATGTTGCCTCTGTCAATTCCGTGGCATTTTGGGATGCCCTTCCCTGGGAGACGCAATGTAACATGTGTAGATAGAATTTGGAACAAACTGTTCAAGTATCATGAAATAATATCAGCAGTTCTGAAAATTGGACAGTATAAACCCAGTGAATCATTTTTGTGTCTATTTGAAAGTGAAATTTTACAGTATTTTCATTATTTTGGGATAACACTTTCTTAGTTTGAACAGTTTCTAGTTCAGAAAATTTTCCAGGTTGAAACCCGTCCCGGAATCAAACCAACGTCCCTCAGAGTTAGGCACCGAACCGGCACTTGCTGCTGGTGATTTGGTGCCTAACTCTGAGGTCGTGGGTTCGATTCCCGGACAGGTTTCAGCCTGCAAAATTTTCTGAACTAGAATCTGTTCAAACTAAGAAAGTGTTATGCCAAAATAACGAAAAATACTGTAGTCAGACAACTTGATAAGACCCACTTCATTGCTGATGTTGGTAAACTTTTTTCAAACCATTTCAGTAAAGAAACAAACAACCTATTGTGTGTGTAATAATTTTATCATTTGTTTTCACGAAGATCCAGACAATTTTATTTAAAACAGGGACAGATATAGGTTGCTTCTTTTCTCATAACATTTGATGACAATAAAGAAGCCTCAACAAACTGTCAGCCTATCGAACCTCTCAGATTTCTGGTATAATTATTGGATAAGAGGTTGGTGTACCAAACAAGCACAAAACATATTGTTTCTTGTCAAGTTATTTTCATTTGGTAATCTGTAATGCTTGCCTATCTCTTGCCAGAAGTGGTTTGGCTGATAAAAGGGTTTGCTTTGACTGTAAACTTTTGTTGTTGTTGGAAGTACTGTTTTGGGTTAATTAATGAACGAACTAATTTAGAGAGGGAACAAACCTTGAGCTGATGACCTAAAACCTGGCTATTCATTTCATCAACTTTCAGTCTAAATTCATGCTCTCTTTTCTTCATGGCATCGTCAAATCCTGAGAAAAAAACCCAACAATTTATTAATGCTTACATGCATAAGCCTAAAAATTAATTAAAATTTACAGTATATGCCCTAGAGCAAATACCAAGAAGTATTTCATTAAATCAAATAATATCAAAATACCATTACACAAGGGTACAGACAGAATGTTCCAATCATACATATGCTGATTTTTCCCAACACTGGGTGGACATTAATCTTTCTACAGCCTAAAGCACTTCATTAGTGTGTTAGTGTCTATAAAATTATCTGTTAGACTGAAAGTGAATGAAAACGCTACCACTAACCTGTAGTGAGTTCTCTTCTCTGAAGATCTAACTCTTCTTCTAACTCACTCAATTGTCTCTCTAGTTTCCTTTTAAAATTCTCATATTCTTTCCTTTCTTCCAAAAACTCTCCATCCTTTTTCCTATAAATAACCAAAACAATATCCAAATATCGTCTGTTATTCATCTTCATTAAACAAAGTTTATTATAAAAAAATACATACAACATGCCAAGTAATTCGGCAAAATAAAGCACCTTTGATGTCACTGGAAGCAAAAAGATGTGCAATAAGTTATAGGATAAGCACAGGATAAATGAAGAAACGATAAGTTGATACCATATTTATGTATATTTAATGGTAACCTTTCAAATGATATAGGGGTTATTTCAGCCTGGAGTATCGCTTTAACAGAAGAGATGCTAGAACAAAATGTCTTTGTGTTGCCCTCGCTGTGACTGGCAGTCAAATAAACACATATTATATACCAAGAAGGGGAATTTATTTAAACATCTATTGAATTCCTTCCTTAAATCGGTTGATAGTTTTATATCTTAGAAATCCCTCCTTTTGGATAGACTCTGCAAACACAAATACAAAGCTTTTCTATTGTTACCTGTTTAATCTTGAGCTGCTAATCGTTTTAAAACATACCACATGTAAGCATTATTATACCTTGTGAAAGTGTCAATTTCTTTCTGTTTTTCCCTCAGGCGTTGCTGATAATGGATTTGAAGGTCTTCTCTACTCTTAAGTTCTCTGGCCAAAGCTGTGTTTAGATCATCAATCTTAATATTCAACTCACTGTTGTCTGTACTGATCTGAGTTATCTTCTGTCGAAACTCTACAAATAATGTGTATGTATCAAGGGAAAAAACTTGGTCTAGGGGCAGGACAATTTTGATTGGCAGAAAATTAAAGTTAGATAACACCGTTACATGCTTAGCTGATATTTCAACACAATATGATGATGGCATAATACATGTGGTGTCAAGATGAAGTTATCGTTTTACGGAATAACATTATTAGTGTATTATCTTCACCTTTTCAGTAATGGTCCTCATGTCATGATGGTCTGAATATGTTAAAGTTCCCCCACAAAGTAAATAGATTGTTTTGTTTGATTGTTTGATTGGTGTTTAACGTCGTACTGAAGGGTATTTCACTTATATGACAATGGATGGTCCACTTCACACTGAACACAGCCTTATTACAGGGTGGAAACTGGGCGGAAACCTCGTAAAAACCACCCCCACGATTGCCAG
>JARFOD010000011.1:30240-45058 GCA_031763545.1 Mopalia muscosa | reverse complement strand
AACCATTCATATGAATAACTGATATAAATTTCTTATCAGTCAACTTTTTTTTATCTCTTTCACGAAACTCGCTATTTGTTAAAATGAAAACCATTCATGACACGCAAAACTTATCTTTTTTATTTTTTTATTTTTGATAACAATAATTTATGTCCGAAAATAGTTTAGAGCACATGTATTCATAGCTAGAGTAGTTCTTCTATTTATCAACACTGTTATTCTAGATACGTTTCAAAGTCGTGCTAAGATCTTCTCGTATGTATTTTTTTATTTTTCTTTATCTGTGGCATATTCAAACATTCTTTTGGCTTTAAGGCCTTTTGAATTTGCATTTTGACGATTCTTTCGTCCCATTTTATTGTTGTAATAATGTAATTGTTTACAATACATTCCTAAAGGCGGTTTAACAGTTATTCATTTTGGGAAACAATTGTATGTAACACTGTGTAAAGAAGGTGTATATCTCATATGTTGTTTGGAAGTACTGTAGCCATATGGGTTTTCTTGAGGTCGTTAGCATGACAAAAACTTCTTTTTTTCAGTGTTGAAAAAAGATAGTTTTTTTCTCTTAAATGTATCTTCTTATCTCTTTTCAGAATGGACGGTATTATTGGTTCAGTTGGCAGGGTTGCCAAGGTCAAGGTCAGAAACGATGACGACCTTGTAGACAGGTTGAACCATTTGTATTCCACGGGGATCTTGATCATTTTCACTGTGGTGGTCAGCGCGAGGCAATATGTGGGTGACCCAATTAGGTGCTGGTGTCCAGCCCAGTTCACAGGTGCTCACGTGGACTATACGAACAATATATGCTGGATTTCTAACACGTTTTATATACCGATGAAGGAAACCATTCCGATTGAACACCACGTTAGGCGAGAGAAAGAGCTTCCATACTATCAATGGGTACCCGTGGTCTTACTGCTACAAGCTCTTTTGTTTTACATCCCTTGTATTATTTGGAGAATTTTGAACAGTCAGTCTGGTATAAATGTCGATAGAATAGTTTCACTATCGACAGAAGCGCAATACGAAAGCCCGGATAATCGTATGAAAACCATTAAATATGTCGTCCGCCATCTTGATCGTTGCCTTGACAACCAACGTGAGCATAGAAACACATGCTGTGTGCGCCTGCGCCACATTCTTTCCACCAAGATGAATTTACTCTGTGGAAAAAGATATGGTAATTATCTGTTAGCGGTATACTTCCTAACTAAGCTTTTGTACATCGCTAACGCCATCGGACAGTTATATCTCTTGAACGCCTTCTTGGGTACACAGTATCACTTGTATGGAATCCAAGTAATTGAAGATTTAGTGGGTGGAAAGGAATGGCGTGCTGCTGAACGTTTCCCCAGGGTCACGCTTTGCGATTTCGAAATTCGCCAACTTCAAAACATCCAACGGTTCACGGTACAGTGTGTCTTGCCTATTAATTTGTTCAACGAAAAGATCTACATTTTCCTATGGTTCTGGCTGGTTTTCGTAGCTGTGTTTAGCTGCTATAGCCTTATTTCATGGCTGTGGAGTATGCTGTTCCCAGCCACCAGAATCACGTACGTGCGTAAATTTCTCAAAATTATGGATCGTATTGGAGCTGGTCCGGATAAGAAGTTGGCAAACAGATTTACAATGGAGTATCTTCGTCATGATGGAGTCTTCACTTTGCGTCTCGTTGGGAAGAACTCCAGCGATATCGTTGTGGGAGAAATTGTCTCTGGACTATTTGATATGTATAGGAATAAGAAAAATATTCAGATTCGGCCAAATGGTCACGAAACAGAAGGTGAAGACGTTTGATCCGCAAGATTTTAAGAAATCGTCTGTTTGTTGTTTTTTTTTTTTTCATACAAAAAAAAAAGTTATACGGATTTTTTTGGCCTTCAGTTTCTTTCCTACTATGTTTAATTAACACACGACCTATTCCACCAATGCCTGGTTTATGGTATGAAGAACAAGTGAACTACAGATGCAATATATTGATAATAAGAGAAACCATTACCATTTGCAGGCCTAAGTTCAATTATTTTTCACTTCCGTTCTTCTCCGACATAATGTTGGACAAACTGACAACGGATAAACAATGAAGCGAGAAAAAAAAAAATAGGAAAATGAATAAAGGGGAAAGTATTCGCCAGGCATTTCACACACATTCCGACCAATGTTGCCTATATGATTCGATGTTGTCCCAGTGTGAAAAAAAAGCAACTTTTCTGCTAAAGTGTACGGACATAAGATTTAAATTGATTTGTGTTGTTCTCCCAATTATTGGATTTTTAGTGTTTGCTATGTTTAATTTTTGGAGTGGAATTATACAGTGTATTGCAATATTTAGTTACTTATTTAATGTGAAAAACTAAGATGCAATTTCCTCATCGACATCCTATATACATGATCAAAATGCCACCCTTTTGTTATTTTTCATGTCATGCATAAGACGTTAACTTTACACAGACGATTAAGCCAATTTTAAGAATTTGCCACATTGTTGTGTAAATCCATACATTTGCAGAAAAACGCCTTCTCGCTGTCGAATTGTAGCAGCGACTTAAGGGCATTCTCCTGATTTGCGAGAATCCTCGAAAGTCGTAATTACAAACGGAATTGAAGAGTTTTTAGCCCATTTCAACATTTAACCACATGGTTGTATAAACACATCAGGTTACATTTGCTAATAGGCGCACTCTCGCTGTACGACCTGTAGTAGCGACTTTAGGGAATTCGCTGTATTCGCGCGTTCTTATTGATGGAAAAAAAATAGGAACCAACCAATCAGCGCACGTTTGGAGAATCCCCGAAAATCGTAACTACAAACTGAACTATGACATGCCCTCGCCGTTTAGGTGAAAATACATTTTTCCATTTTTCATTCAACCAAAACGAAGTTTGTGGATAAAATTTTAGAAATTTATGTGACATGGTGCCACAGAAAGGCACTAACATATCTTTCTTTAGAATCGTAAGTAGGACTAGCTTTGTATTAGTACCGTATGTAAAACATACGAAAGAATTATAACCATCCCGATCCCACCTGATGCTGGACAAACCCAAACGTTTCTTCATTTGATGATTAAGGGCTCAACGTATGAAAATCATTTCTACTTGATTTAGCTTTAATACAATATTGTAAGTCGAAAGTTTCAATCTATTTTCAGAAACCATACAATGTAACCATATAGATAAGTGAATACAAGTTTTACATTGGCGAATATTACAATAATCGCCAATTTGATTTTAGTTCAAGTTTTGTTTTATTGAAGAAGGGTGAACTAAACTGTTCACATGTTTCAAAGTAAGATGCTATTAAAAGTCTTCCACTTTTGTATATTAAGAGTTCAAAATGTTATATTTATGTACGGGAATATAGGCAGTGAACAAAGAAGTAACATTTCATTATGTAAATATTGTCGTTCGTTGTTAGGTTATACCTTATGCCTGTTTTATAGGTTCAGTGACGGATAAACTTACCAACCTAGAAATAACTGTTTTGCATTTTTTGTGACCTTTACTTAATTATAAACGGATAGTAAATTGAAATTACTTGCATTGATATTTAATTCAGACAGAGCGGCATTATTTTTAAGAAAAAAATTAAAGGAACTTTTTTTGGACGTTTTACGTAGACGGATGTTATTTCTCCTCGAAAGTAGTCCGATGTCCTCACTGAAGGGAATAGCGAGTGAACCTGTGGCGGAGTGCCTGATATATTCTGGCATATGAATGAAAGTTAATTAAATGTTGTAGAATAAAATCCTCAACTCAAGTTGCGAAGCCGTCTATATTTCACATATAGTAAGTATTATCAAAGAAAGAATACACTTCATCAAAGCAATGACAATCTAAGCTATATTGCCTTTTTCTCATGAACTGTATCCCCAAAAGAAAATAATCTCTACCTTTAGTTTGTAAAACGACCCCCCTCTGTCATAAAACATTTAAGCCTACTGCGTTAATTTTTTAACTTGAAGATATTAGTATTATATGATTTGAAATATATTACCATTTGTCGTTGATACAGAACATATAGCCCGTTAATAAAATTTTGTTTTAACTTTTTTATTTTTTTATGAACGTGATATAGTAGACATGGTTGTGACCTTGGAGTAACTATAGGATATGCAATGTAAAGGTGCATTCCTACTGTACGATTTGTATAACGTCTTCGGGGGATTCCCCTTGTTTGCGACATTGTTATTGGTCGAGGAAAAAGGGGGTTGACCAATTAAAAGTCCTCATGAGGAGAATCCCCTGATGTCGTGACTACAAATCACACCGTTTGAATGCACTTTAATGCTAGAATGTGACGAGGTATTGTATGTTTGGAATGTTACTCCAATCGGCAGTCTGGGATTAGTTTCACAATGACTTAGGGACCGTTCGCAAATCTCTTTTTTCCACAAAGCCATTGCCAATTTGCGCATACGCTTTTGCCATGACGTCCAGTGTTGCAAACGTTGTGTCGCCATGACAACTGCGTGAACAATCGACCAAGCCTCATGGGATTCTCGTTGTAGCGATATCATCACCACGCTCAGCAGCTATAGATGTATGAATATAAACCAAAATCGTGCATTTTGTTCGCCGGAAACATATTTACCACCGTATAGGGCCTACAAAGTATCCACACACTTACGTAAATATAGCGAATTTCATATGGCTTGAGACCATGTAAATTATGTTGAGGGGTACATTTTTATAAACCCAACGCCGACAGAACCTATGAATTCTCTTCACAACCCGGACTTTTTTTAATTTGATTTGAAAAAAACAAACTCCTCTCATAATGACAGAAGATCGTTCGACGTCCCAGATGATATGCACAGTACAGTCGAAGACTTCCGACAAACTCCGTGTGCGATATGTGATATGTCGCAAAGCCTTTGTGAAACTAATCCCCTGGTGTACGTAAAATACTGTTGAGTTTCAGCATGCGTGTTAGTAACTTATGTAGTTCTAAGTAGGTTGATTTTGGGTTGGATCGTTCTATTTTGTATTTTGTAACGAGTGATATTATTTACTGTTTTAATACTGTCTTTCGAATAAGCAGGAAGTGATTTTGTACATTATTGTCAATAGTTATGATCGTTAGTAAGTAAGTAGCACTATCTGGGAATGTTGACAAGGGAGATAATTGGATTTCTCTAGATAAATCAGCTGTTCTCACAACCATCGCGGTTGTAGCCCTTATAAATGACGTCACAGAGTTTACTCTACGATGGTAACCATTCGCGACTGTTCTGTTGTCAGGGAACCGACTCCAACGTCACCTTGGCAACATTTCCGGTTATTATTGTTTATATTATGTATCTATATACTGTTATGTTTTTTCTTTCGTTTAGTCTTACCAAAGTAATATGTTTTACCTGTATCTTACTGTTTATCATACACCAGCCCAACCTATGTCATTTGTTTAAAACAACAACACATAAACACACTAAGAATGTTCCTGTTTAAACAAACTGTCCAGGATACCTTAAATGTACCCTATACTAAGGTTGGTTTTAATCATTTTGTTTTTGACAATAAGCTATGTTAATCAGACTGCTCAAAGCTCAGTTAAGATAACGGTCCGTTGGATGACGTTGTGTAACAAAGAATTTCTATTACGACGTGACGTCCATTTCTTTGTGACGCGATGTCATCGAACTGGTTGTTAGGCTAACAGAACTTTGAACAACCGAACCCAGGGCATTTATGTTAGATATAAAGATCTCTACTCTTATTTGCCTCTAAATGGATTCTTTTGTGCTTCATTCGCCCCTTTTACAAAGTATTAGGGCATTTTTAGTAGTTGAAATTCCGGAAAATTTAGTCCTTTGGCATTAACATTTCAATGAACGTCTATCATTTTACTCACTTTATTTTTTCCATCTTCCTGTAAATAGGATTTTTTAAAATATCCAAATTCTCAGAATAGGACTTTCAATGGATACATAATAAATATTTGTCCTCATTCAACTTATAAAAGAAATAAACAAAAAGGTATTCAAATGTAGTTCGCAGGAAGTTCCCCATTTCTGAATGGCGTAAAACTATCCCAAAAGAATTTCAACATCTCAAACTAACACAGTAAAGTTTAGCTAATATTCGGTTTCGCTTCATATTTGCTCCCAAGACCCGGCAAAGACAAAGTTTTTGTGCGATTTTCGTTTAATTAAACGTTTTGGTCATATTTTTCAAAACAAAACCTTATACTTCAGCACTGATGATACACATTTCCATTTTTATCTGGAAATCAAAAATATTGTTTAAACATTACTAGAGATGGTAAATTCATTGTTTATTTTGGGGTTGATTTTTACTTCGAAAAATTCAGACGAAATACAACGAATCGTTTTGTTTAGCAACTTTTTGCCCACCGATATATTACTTATTTTTCATTATTGTCATATATTACCTAAATTTGTGTATCATTTTCCGTTGTACATAAAAATATAATTTTATGTCCAAGTCTATTGCTGTTTTTAATATTATTATTTTTTTTTTATTTTTTTTTTTTTAGTTTAAGTGAATCTTTCTAGATGACAATTCGGTATTTCAATGAACAAATCAAGTTGAAAACAGTACGAAGATACTGGCACATAAGTAAAATTCACGTTTTTATTTAGGTTATTTTTCCGGTCCTCAGTTCCCATCACGCAGTGCTAATACTTGGCTGACACTGGGGAATGGACCACATGGTTTGACGAGAGGGACTCACATTCTTTTGTGCAAGAGTTGTCGTTCGTTTCTCTTTACTAATCGCCCATATCCTTTAAAATGGACTCACCGTCAGATATGTTCACGAAACAGAAAACTGTTTTTGTGTCATTTTTCAAGGAACAAACGGACGGATACTTCAAAACACTATCGTCAATATTAATTAGGACAGTACATATTGTTCTTAACACATGAAACAAACGGCGTATTTTTATGACATTTTGCGTAAATATAGTATCTGCACCATGTCGAGGTTATAGTAGAAAACATAAAAATGTTATGTTTTCCTTAACTTCCAACTTATCAAACCTCGATACAAGCAGCTTTGCTTAACCTGATTAAGTTGTTCAGATATTTCGATTTTATAAACTTATAAGTATTTGTTCCGTGTGTGTGTCTACTGGGCTATCAAAGAAATTGACAATCCTATTTCCTTACCTGAAGAAATGTATTTCTGATTACAAATATATATATTCATACTCAAGTGCCTTTTATTTTAATATACTGCCTGATATATTTAAAATAAATATATCTTTTTTTTTTTGTATTTTCAAACAAACTATGCAGTTTACTATTATATCCTATATTTTAAAGTGCCTTCTGGGAACATTTTTGTGAAGTTGGAATTTATTATATGCATTTTGTTTAATTATGTTAATTTGCTTATTAAAGGCGATTATAAAGCCATTACACTGTGCGAAGAAGCATATTTAATTGTATACATGCGCAATGGAAAATCTCCTTTGTGTCTCGGAGAAACCCCCACGTCAAATCACGTGATCTCAACATCTTTCCAAAGTTTGTCAAAAAGATTTTCAGCATCATGGTGATATATTAGTCCGATGATGTCTAATAGTTTACCGATTGATACATGGTGTATTCATCCATTGATTCAACTGTTCATATTTGCCAAGTTTAGTGTTGTTTAAATACAGTTCTGTTGTTGTTGTTCTTTTTTTTTATGCGGTATCGCTTCGCCAATCTTGCATTTTATGTGTATTGTAAATAAATTCCCTTTGTCAAAAATAGTATTGATGGCAGGTATATCAATACAATTTTAATTTAGCAAGTTTTTCAATGATTTTCCCATTTTACATAAATTGCATTGTTGAATTGAAACCGCTATATGGTCCAGACCATATCCTTTACCCCATACGGCACAGCCGTTTGACTAATGGCCGGAAATTCGGAGTAAAGGACCATTTAGTTTACCTTACACTGGAGGAACATTGTTTTTCCAACAGATCAAACCACTTAACATTTTATTGTCCTCTCTGTGGCTATTCATGGTTTTTGATAACATCACAGTCATTTAAGTGAAATACTCACTGTAAAAAAACAATCAACCAATCGATTTACCGATTATACACTTGTTGGACAAATTTTAACTTTTTTTTTTGTATGTGATTCTAAAATCTTAAATTTTATGTTGCATATTTTTGTAATTGACTTATGTTACGTTCTTTTTGATATGTGTTATTGGCTATTTTATTTTTATCTTGTTGCTTAAGCATATTCGGGTGTTTGGTAAAAAGATGTAGATAGGTAACTGCTCCACCATGTAATATAGAATAACTTGCTAAAACTGTCTTTATGATTGCCATTTATGGCAGTCCATTCATGCCAAACTCGAGCACTGTAAACTACTTTTGTTTATTATCATTTCATTTTTACTTCAGTCTTTCGGTTTGAATTGTTACCAGACTAGGGTCGGGTTGCAAATACACACGATGAAGTTTTGTTCACGCGAGACTGATACGCGAAACGTTGGGTTTTCCAACTCTTCGCAAAAAGCCAAGAAGAGGTGAAAAGAAAAAACGTGTGTGTGCACCACGGGCCACCTAGTGTCCCAGAGAGCAAAGACAATCTCGTTAAATCTCTGTTTAAAACGAGATTTGGGATCTCGCTAAATGTTTAGCTTTAGAAACGACTCCATTCTTGTGTGCTTTAAATGTTTTGAAGTATAATCCTCTTTCATAACTCCATAACCATGTTTGTTACGTTTGGAAATTACCAGAACATTTCGGTGTTTTTTCTGCCCAATGTGCACAACTGAACCAGTTAATTAGAACTTAAAAATAAATTCGTATGTTGGAGATGTTTTGCACATTTTTGTACAAATCGTATCCGTTACGTTTACTTTTCTATTTGTATGATAAACGTCATTTTTCACCTTAAATTGTTATGATCCTTATAGTAAACAAGAGTTATATGTACAGACAATTTAAATGTTTACAACAACGACAAGCTATGGAGAATGTATAATGTTTCTCTCATTAACAGGGGTTGGAAATCAGTTAAATGCTTTTTATATATTATTGACCAAATTAATTTGACAAAAATAAACTCATTTATTGTATTCAACTTCAAGTTATTTATGTCTTCATTTAACTTCCGGATTTACTCCGGGCGGATGCGTTGGTTTGTTTGTTTGATTAGGTTTTCACGTAATATTCAAGGGGTTTTCACTTATATTTCCACTGTTCCTTGCTTAAATACGGCGGAAAACCGAGGAAACCCCGTAAAAACTACGCCCATGATTGCGGGGTCACATCGTGACTCACTCAAATACCTGATAGTCGACAGGCGGACTCGCACCCGTGAACGGTATGTCGAAGTAGGATTAGTGGAATGAAATCTTACCACTAATCTACTACCGCGGTTACGAGGGAACTTCGTTTTTCGCTAGTGCTATGGAAACTGAGAGGGCAAAAACACCTGGGGCCGGTTGTTCAAAAACGTATTAACTTTAAACCATTGTTATCCGGCGTCACCTCACAACTGAATTTCTTTGTGACGTTAGAAATTTAAGCCTGACCTAACTTTTGAACAACCCAACCCAGGGGTCGGTTGTTCAATGCTTAGTTAAGTTAAGGTCAGTTACAAGACGTTGCGTCACAATGAATTTCTATTATGACGTGACGTCCATTCCTTTGTGACGCAAAGTCATCTAACTGGCTGGCTGTTAGGCCATGCAACGGAGCTCTGACCCTGATCTGTTTCTGTCGTGTGTGATTATACTGTCATGCCTGTCATGTCATACTGTTATGCCTGTGACGTTGTTTATTGCCGTCCGTCTTGGAGGGGGAGGGGGGGGGGAGGGGGTATTAACGCATTTTATGACATGCCGTCCTACGAGTTGACTTACGTAAAGAACTGCACTAAGCCCAAACCAAAGATACAAACATACAATCATTTATTTGTCATCGATAAAATGGTATGGTGAATCTAATACTATGATTATCATGATCATGTTCGCTCTCCGGCTAAGTGCAGTATATTCCGGATGTTAGCTTGCTCTATTCCCTAAGCACTGAAGGAATATTTATCTTTGTATCATGGACCACATTTAACATTTTACGGTTGTGTAGTGCCAATTTACTGTTGTAATATACAGTCATAAAAGCGGCAGTGCCCTCTATGTCATTGACTTACAACACAATTTAAATGAATATTCATAACACTCCAATGTAAGTCAACAGATAGATTGCTCTGATTGCCATATAAACTTACGTCACAGATTTATCTCCCTTTTAGCCACTGGCTAACCAGTTGAGTTCCCGACATGGCCCAAATCTTAAACAAGTCGGTAAATGTTCGGGAAGCTTCGGAAGGGAATATTTTGTCCGATAACACGGAAAGCTTGCAAGTTTAAGGCACGCCCTTGGCGAATGCGCAACACAACTTTTCACAGAAGTCAGCGTGCAAGATCACACTAGCCAAAGAATATGGTACACGACACACAGACGAAATGATATGGTCCAGGGCCACACTCAGGAAATAATAAGCACAGGGTCAAATTCGAGATATAATATGGTACAGGGTCACATTTAATAAATGATATGGTACAGGGTCAAACTCCAGAAAAAATATGGTACAGGCCACACTTGAGATATAATATGGTACGGGTCACACTTGAGAAATAATGTGGTACATGGACACACTCGAGAAATAATAGAATATAGGATCACACTCGAGAAATAATATGATACAGGGTCATACTCGAAAAATAATATGGCTTAGGGTCACACTCGAGAAATAATATAATACAGGGTCCCACTCGAGAAATAATATAATACAGGGTCACACTCTAGAAACAATATAATACAGGTCACACTTGATAAATAATATGGTACAGGTCACCCTTGAGAATTAATATGGCTTAGGGTCACACTCGAGAAATATATAGTACACAGTAAACTCCAGAAATAATATCACACAGGGTCACACTCGAGAAATACTATGTTATAGGGTCACACACGAGAAATAATATGGTACAGGGTCACACACGAGAAATATTATGACTCAAGGTCACACTCGAGAAATAATATGGCACAGGTCATAATCGAGAAATAATTTGGTGCCGAGTCACAATCGAGAAATAATGCGGCACACTAAAGAAATAATAAGGCTTAGGGCCACACTTGAGAAATATTATGGTACAGGCTCGAGATATAATATAGGACTGGGTCACACTGGAGAAATAATATGGTACAGGTCACACTCGAGAAATAATATGGTAAAAGTCACTCTGGAAATAATATGTAACAGGTCACACCCAAGAAAAATAATATGGTAACGGTCACGCTCTAGAAATAATATGGTACAGGGTCACACTTGAGGAGTAATTTGGTGCAGGGTCACACTATAGAAATGATATGGCTAAGGGTAACACTCGAAACAAAATATGGTACAGGTCACAATCGAGAAATACGATGTTACAGGTCGCACTCGAGAAATAATATGTTACAGGTCACACTCAATAATTAATATGGCACGGGGTCACACTCGAGAAATATATGTTACAGGGTCACACTCGAGAAATAATATGTTACAGGGTCACACCTGAGAATTAATATGGCTTAGGGT
Source organism: Mopalia muscosa (assembly GCA_031763545.1). Lineage (NCBI taxonomy): Eukaryota > Metazoa > Mollusca > Polyplacophora > Chitonida > Mopaliidae > Mopalia > Mopalia muscosa. Next base: position 33,487 of record JARFOD010000011.1, on the reverse strand, counting down.
CACACTTAAGAAATTATATGGAACAGGTTCACACTCAAAAAATAATATGCTACAGTGTCACACTCTAGAAATAATATGTTACATGGTCTCACTCGAACAAATAGTGTACAGATCCACAAATGGAGTGCCCACAAATGCACACAAAATCATGTGTAATATGGTACAGGGTCACACTCAAGATATTATATTATACAGGGTCACACTAGAGAAATAATATGATACAGGGTCACACTCGAGAAATAATATAGAACGGGGTAAACACAAGAAATAAAATGTTACAGGGTCACACCCGAGAAACAATATGGGACAGGTCATACTTGAGAAATAATATGGTAGAGGGTCACACTTAAGAAACAATATGGGACATACCATACTTGAGAAGTAATATGGCACAGGGTCACACTAGAGAAGTAATATGGTACAGGCCACACTTGAGAAATAATATGGTACAGGGTCACATTCAACGAATAATGTGGCTTAGAGTCACATTCGAGAAAGTTTATGGCACAGGGTCACACTCCTGAAATAATATGGCTTAAGGTCACACTCGAAACATAATATAGTACATTCCACACTCGAGAAATAATATGGTACAGGGTCACACACGAGAAATAATATGGCTTAGGGCCACACTCGAGAAATAATATGACTCAAAGGTCACACTTGAGAAATAATATGGCACAGGTCATAATCGAGAAATAATATGGCTAACGGTCACACTAAAGAAATAATAAGGCTTATGGCCACATTCGAGAAATATTATGGTACAGGCTCGAGAAATAATATAGGACTGGGTCACACTGGAGAAATAATATGGTACAGGTCAAACTCGAGAAATAATATGGTAGAGGTCACACTCTGGAAATAATATGTAACAGGGCATACTCGAGAAATAATATGGTACAGGTCACACTCGAGAAATAATATGGTACAGGTCACAGTCGAGAAATAATATGGTACAGGTCACAGTCGAGAAATAATATGGTACAGGTCACAGTCGAGAAATAATTTTGCTTATGATCTTACTGGAGAAATAATTTGGTACAGGGTCACACTATAGAAATGATATGGTACAGGGTCACACTATAGAAATGATATGGTACAGGGTCACACTATAGAAATGATATGGTACAGGGTCACACTCGATAAATAATATGGCACAGGGTCACACTCGAGAAATAATATGGTACAGGTCACACTTGATAAATTATATAGTACCAATCACGCTCCAGATATAATGTGACACAGAGTCAAACCTGAGAAATAATATGGTACAGGTAACACTCGAAACATAATATGGATTAGGGCCACACTCTTATGGTCACATTCCATATGCTGTTGTCATTCAACTTACAGGTTGTATATATCGCGTCATCAAATCTCGCGTCATCAAAGAAAACGCCCGAAAACGAAATGAAACAGACGAGTAGGAACGGAGATGTCGCTCTAAATATAGTCGGATCTAAAGTTGGTTTTTAAAAGTTTCGTTTAAAGTTTTGTTATTGTCTTTTGTTTTGTTTTGGATAAGTTTTGACATTGATTTTTGTTTTGTTTTTTTCATCCAAAACGGACACATGTAGCCTACTGTTGTATAAACCTAAGTTATAACGCTAAAGTACTATGTTGATCATAAGAAAAGTCTAGGAAGAAAAGGGCGGGCAGTGTTTTCTATACAGGTACCCCCAATAATCAATATAACAGGGTATATACACTATAGTGATATTTAACAACATGCTCTGAAAAAAAGAGTAGCATATCCTAATTTTCTACATACACTGAAACAACTGTTAAATGAATTGAAAGTGAACCTCAAATTGCATGGAAAACAATTAGTAAAAGTAAAAACAAAACAGAGTAAAAAAGTAAATAGGATATTTCCCATTTCATAGCATTTGCAATTGTATTAAGCTGACAGACTTCCTATCAAGAAGACGATGTTTTATAACAAAATTTGATGAATATCTAGAAAATCGAAGGACGGACGTAAAATCCCCCGAAAACTGCCGATTAATTGGGTCCGATGAAAATATCTCGGCGGCGTATTGACGATATATATGTATAAAAAAGACGGACAGACATTTCTGGCACACCTTTGCCTTTGGTATCTTTAAAACTTTTTCCTTAGAAATCAAACTGTTTTGATTTCTATAAATTACGTCTTTAGTGACAGCATTGCATCCAAAAGCCGGATCCCCACACCTAGTGTGATCGTGCTCCCAAAAGGCATGCGTTGGGCTTAATTATAAACTGAACTGGCCCGGTTGACATGACAGTGACCCTGAGTGAGGAATTTTCGTCGCAATACTTCACTTTCATGTTTTTTGCAAATTTTATAGTTAAAACTCTTTTCCGGTTCAATTTTGTACTATCGGGTGTGTTTTTGCCAGACTGCTATGGTAAAATATCCATTGTTTGTAAAGAAAATATCTTACCTTAAATATTCTTCTCAATGATGATATATCTCACCAAAAGTCTATCAAGTAGACTTCTGATCTCACGGAATGCGAATCTTTGAGTCTACTGAGTAATAGACCGAACAGTCCTAGTTTCTTGGAGTATAATTAAGTAAATGTTTCCTCTTGCTATACGTTTACAGTTCTTGACTGTTCATATTTACATAGTATATTTCAGTCTCAAGTCTCAACATCCTCTAAACACGCTTGTTGTGAAAAGATGATTTAAGACTAATTATTTCAACCTGAAAGAGAACCCTCACGATTCTTTGTTTTTCTAACAGGAATATATTATTTTAAAAAAAGTTTTAAAAAGTTATAAACTAAAGAGTTAGTGTACACAAGAGTACACCTACCTTTTATATCCAGCAGCAAGTCCTTTTTCGTCTCCAAAGGATTCGAAACGATACAGGAGTAGGCCTATCTTATACTGTTCCATAAAAGTTTTTGCATTTCTGATTGTCGGAATTGTTTGTCTCAGAAAAATGTTTTGCACAGATTGTATATGTAGTCCTACATTATCTCATTTGTTAAAATTGATACAGGAGAGATCTATTCAGACTATCGTTCCTCCAAATTTTCTAACAATTCTGATTCCAAAAGTGTTTGTCTCAGAGAAACGTTTTGCACAGACTGTATATGTAGACCGGTTTACATTATCTCACGAAACATAAGTTCCCTTGGCGAACAGCATAGGCCTAGGCCTTTATCTTAAATATGTTCCGGTGTTTCCAATCTAATCCATATTTAAACAGGACAAAGAAGAGGGAAAAACACACTGACTTTTACAAGTC
>JARFOD010000010.1:27030-37618 GCA_031763545.1 Mopalia muscosa | reverse complement strand
TTGACAGAGTTTATTCAACTGGAAATCTCTCTGTCACATTGAACCTGCACGTTATTCTGTAGTAATATAAATACACAGTCACTGACCGCATTGCTTTGAACTACTTCCCTTTACCCAGGGTTACAAATTAAGAGCAGTAATTCGTCTAAGGCACATCAAAGGATGCCGACATGCTCATTTTTGATAAGACAGGGACTTGACAAAACGCCCAAAGAAGGCTTGAAGAGAATGAAGTAAGGTTAAGAATTGTATTAAACCGATAGAATGTTTGTTTGATTGGGGTTTTACGCCATTCTTAATTATCAAAAGACAGCAACCAGAAGGTCCACTGCTTATGGCTCTAATTCCTCAGAACCCCGGCATTGCTTCAGCGAAGCTATATTCTAAAAGTTGTAATCCATAAAGCCTTCTGTTATATTTAGTACATCAACTTTCAAATGCCTCTTAAACAGATTAAATTTTATTTCGTTTTAAGAAACAAGATGTTCCACTTGCTAACAGATACTGTAACTTGTCTACCATTGTTTTAAGAGCTGTAGGATTTTAGTTCTGTAAAAACCCGATTGAACTTTTGTTGTAATCTTTAAAAACTGTCTCTTAAAAAAAATTTCGTTACGCTCACCACATTATTTGATAACCACAATAATAAAAGTCTAAACGAAGTAATGATTGAAGATTTAAACAAGGGAGCTGGTAATTAATAACATTATTGCTATATTCAGAAACTTAAGCATACAAGAAGAAACATGCATAAACGTTAGTGGGGTGGACATGGTAAGCTGACTTATCCAAATCGAAATCTGAAATAAGAGTCAGCCATACATATATACAATTTAACAGCACTACAAAAAACACGCCCTTGAGTAGCTTATTTAGTACTGAAGTTCACAACAACAGGGTGAGCATGCTTTTGAAAGTATAAATTTCAGCTGGGAAGCTTTGTCGTGATATAGTTCACAAGACTCCTGACGGCTCCGCATAAAGTAAACATACGGCAATTGGCTGCCAATGTGGCGGGTTGGATAACTCCATCCATCGCATTGACATGGTATCGCATCCTATAGGAAATATTCATTTTCATCTCATTTTGTCATCCATTGATCATCAGACCAAATCACACCAGAAATATAGGTTTTATTATTTATTGTATTTTGTATTTGCGCATGTTTACTTTGATGGGAGCGAAGTGGTCATGGTAATTATAGCATCAGCAAAATGTACATCAACAACAAACCCTACTGACATGCACATTATTCACAAGTATTTGAATTAGAAAACTATATCTGTAATCTGGAGGGAAATCGAGAGAATCAAAAGACAAACAACAGTACTGTTTAGTCGTCGTCTGTTTTTTTTTTTTTTTTTAAATGTACCATACTTGTAAAATAGTGTTTGTCAGAGGTTTTGTCCTCCACTTTTTAACCCGAGTTTACTTTTCTGCTATTGGACCGTAAAACTAGTCGATTTTGATATGGTGGTGTTACTCATATTTTTAACAACAAACTGAAAATGGAAAGTATGGCTGTTTCGGGAGTAGTCAGGAATCCGTAAACTTGGGTTTGTGGTAGTATCGACTGTTTTCAGGAGTAAAATGGTCAGATTATGAAATAGCACAGGCCCTAGACTGTTGAACCCCTCTAGCCTTGGCCACGAATCTTGCCACCTGTAGAGCCGTGCCGACGCTCATTCTACCATTTGCCATGTCCCCTTTACCGCCCACCCTTCTTGACGGACTCCCGCTTGTGTAATTAAACTGACGGCTAGGCAGAGATTTCAGAAACTCGACGCTTGACTCGCTAGTAGGGTCCGCGATAGTCAGAACGGTCAGGCTACCGTCTTCACAGCCCAAAACCACCGACGCTCCTCCGGATGAACCTTCCATAACCTTTACAGCAGCGTGTGCTTTAAAATTTGCTATCATTTTGCCGTCGGACGACCTGAAAACCCTGACTGTCCTGTGGCCGGAATGGTAGTATAGAACATGCTGGTCAGTTTTGGTAAACTTAACCATAACTTTGAAGACGCCTTCTGCTATCCTAGGTATCAATGTCTTCACAGTTTTGCCATGTTTTAACTCTATCATATCCATGCCGCCACGATTAGGCGCGTATAAACCTATTTTACCATTCTGAGTGCACATCCCATTCCATTTGGGCACTGATCTAACAACACTTTTCTTCTTTAAGTCTATAATATTTCCTTTCTCTGAATCTATAATAGCCACTTGGTTTGGGTCATGTGGCATAGCTATAAGCATGCCTATCTCTTTATAGTTTGAGAATTTAAGCTGGACCTGGTGGACGTGGCTCCCAGTCTTAGCATTAAAAACATTCAACGTGTCGCCATTTTTGTCCACTGACGGAAGCACAATGTGGACACCGTCACTTGTCACAACACCACATCGGAAAGTTTTCAGATTGTACTCAAACTGGTAGATTTCTTCTCCTTCTGGAATCGTTCTGCAAATGCATTTCCCTTTGTTGGCCGCAGACTTGGACACTGTGATGAATTTGGTGTCTTCTTCTGTGAGGATAAGCTGTTGAATGTCTCTTTGAGACCCTGACGAAACCGACTTTTCTTTGTCAACATCCAAAACAACAACCATCATTGTTTCAGCGGCAATGACATACTGAGCATCGCCAGTGATAGCCGCGTCAATGATAATTGAACTGTGAGAACTGGTACCAAGAGTTTTCAGAAGTTTACCGTTTTCCAGATTCCAGACACCAATGGTGTTTCTAGTTGTAGTCACACCAATGTATGAATTTGACGCAAGGCGCAGCGTTTCAATTGGCTTGTCATGACGATCAATTGAGAAAACGTCCTCCAATATATTATTGAAGTTCCAAACTTTGATAGTTTTGTCCATGGACGAAGATATGACCGAGTTTATATCTCTACAAACAGAGGAGAGGGCAATAATTCGACCAAAATGAGCATCCAGTGTCTTCACCAGATTCCCTTGTTTCACGTCCCAAACATAGAGATTCTTTCGAACGCCGGCCACAATGAAATGATTGTTTTTTGTGAACACTACATGGCTTGTCAGTTGATTACGGGTCGGGATGTTACGGATCCCATGGGGTAGTTTTAACTGGCGTAACACATCGGTCCGTAGGTCCCAAAGTTTATAGCCTAAAGCAAGCGTTGCCACCAAATACTTTTCATCTTCTGATAATTTTAGAGAGAAAACATCATCTAAATTATCCCCTAAAGTCCTGTCGTATTTCCAAGTGATGTCACTGAGTTTGTAGACAACTACTGCATTGTCACTGATTTCAATACAGGAGTACAGAGTTGCCTTATCTTTTGTCATTACCAAGGCGCTGTGAAACTCAAAAGGCTCGATGTTTTCACCTTGAACCTCTAAGGCTAAGTCCTCGTCATTCTTTAATCCACTTTTTAAGGAGAAGTATTTCTTTGTTCCGGACTCGTCTCCTAATTGCACGTTGGTTAAGGGAACTTTGTCTTCCTGTAACTTCTGACGTTCAATACATTTACCAGTTAAAGTGTTCAGTGCCCATTCTCTATCATTCCAGACTACGATGTGTGTGTTTGTGACAGAGATACCGTTTATATTGCCAAGTTTTTTGTCTACAGGATCAGTGATTATATCAAAATCACCGGTCAGAATGTTACAAACTAGCACTTGGTTGTTGTTGGTGAAACTCACAGCGTGTTTATCGTCTGGTGTTATAAGAAGATTTTGCATGATTCCACCAATACCTGGCGTGACGGCGCGGAACACCTCCCCGGTAGAGGTATCCCAGATTATAAACTTGTTGGACACTGAAACAAGGTATTTTGCGTCTGAAGTGACGCTGATACCAAAAGGTGCAAAAAGATGGCCTTCCAGTGAATACTGCAAGGGACCTCCAGGCGTATGCAAACAATGATGAGACGGCACTAAGGCACAGTCCAGCAAACCATCGCTGTCACATTGATCTATCAATACTTTTATTTTCTGATTTGACCCATAGTGAGGTAACAGCCGTCCGACAATCTGTGGTCCCAGCATGTCAGGGTAGTGACTGAGAATAGAGCTGGACAAACGAAGAGCATCTGCCAACAGTTTAGCATCTTTGTCATAGACATTCATCATAAAATCTTCGAAGTCCGCTAACAAAGCTTGAAGAGGCATTGATGAAATCTTCGCATGGAGAAATTTGTAGTTGAAGAGAACCTCTGTATAGAGACATTCAAAACGATGAGATCGAACAAGATGGTGTGGCATTTCGCTCAGCTTGCGAAGATTGTATCTTGCGGGTCTACCGTCAGTATCGCCAAACTTTAAATGCTGAGGCGGGAGTTTTCTATCCGACTCGCCGGTCTTTTCCTCCAATTGAAATCGCTGCCTCTGTAACTCGGAATATTCAAACGGTTTGGCAACTCCCCCGCCCCACGTTCCTAAAAAGTATTCGGCAATGTTGGCATGGATTTCACTGACAAAATTCAGGTTTTTGAAATATCTCTCTTTTGCGGCATCTATGAATTGACGATGGTACCAACCAATTACGTTCACGCCTTCTGCTTCACGTTCGCTCAAATATCCTGGTAGATCGTTTCTCATGCGTGTCCAGAGTAGAGGAGGGATCCTCCTAACTGGGGGCAAATGATACTGGTACACATCGTTTAACACTTTCTCGTCGATGGACAGCAGGTCTTCCAACTCCGGTTCAGAAAGACCGTTCTTAGCAGCAGTTATATAACCGAGAGCATGAGACACAAGGGTTTTGCCATGTTGACTCTCGATTCGTTCAAATAGCTTCATGATGCTGTCATGAATTGTGAAAGCTAGTGTAGTCATTTTGGGGCTGGTGTAGGATCGCCAGCGACATATTTCATCGAAAACTAACTTAACAAACAAGGGCAAGTTACATTTAGCAATAGCTTCGTTGACCACGATCCACTGTTCGTCGGTGATGGCTTTGTTAGCGTTCCGGAGCCAAAGTCTTAATATCGTGCTACTGAGATTCTCTCCTAATGGCAAGATTTGTTCAAAACAAGGTTCTCCTTCCAACATTTTCTGCAAGGTGTTCAGTAAATTGTAATAGTTTGGCAAAGTGCTCACAACCAATTTAACATTTGGCGGGAGCTGGACGGGGATCCAAGCTAACTGATGAGCACCATCGGCTCCAGACAACTGGTCCAATGAATCTAGGAAAATGACCAGCGGCTTCTCGGGAGTTGCACACGCCATTAACTTCTTGAAATGTTGTATCAAGGGGGCTAACTCGTCAGGAATATCTGCCTCTGGTTGATCAAAGACATATGCTAACTGTTGACAGAGGCTTGTGAGTAGTGGTATAATAGTAGAGCTATGAGGAGTCGTTCCCAAGAACCGCAGCACAAGAACCGGATAAACTCCCTCCGGCAACCAACTTCTCACCTGAAGTTTGAAATAGAATACAGACAAATTATTTGACGGAAATTGTTCAGTAACGATGAAATAACAATGATAAACATGAAAGCATTACTTAACCTAACATATCTACAACATATCAACGGATGTTCATTTACATGAGGCGCATAAAATGCCAACTATTTTAATTACCGAATAAAAAATGTTTAAATACAAGTAAAGTTACTTTACAACTTTTATTGTTTGTACCTGACTACATATTTAATAAACCTGTTACTGAACTTGATGGACTGATTTGCAAATAACTCAAAAATGTCGGTTGTGGACCCAAAATATTTAGATTAGATGTTGCTTTCCATGTAAATCCTTGCGTTTCTTCATGATTATTTGACAGCAAGCTCGAAAGAAAGGAACATATTTCTAAATAGCCAATGAATGCTATCGTTTCAAATTAAATATACATTTTATCTCTTTGTAACTTTGTACTTTTACTTGAATAAGCTCTGTTTAATCTCAACTATTTGTATGTGCTGTGCGCTCCGAAAAGGATAATGTTTGCACTTTATTCAGCAAGGGTGGTCAATTGTTTTCCAAAATACGCATTCAACATCCCTTTCAATTGTGTCATATATAACCCTTAAAGCGATACTCTGGACTGCAATAAAACGCATATACGTAAAACGGGCATCATTTCTTGTGTTAAATTTACTCTTTGATTTTTTAAATGGAGCTATATCAATTTTTTAGTTGGATCTTAAACAATGGGTAATGCACAAACTACAGTCAAATTTATCCGTACAGCCATGTCTAGGTACTTTTATTATTATGAAATAAGAGCTCCACAAAAATTAACCAACCAAATGTTTTTCTTTTCAAAATAGGTGCCTACGTCGAATGTTTGGGTTATTTTATAAAATGAAGAAAAGTCGATGCCATATTTGAGTATATTAAATGGTAATCTTTCAAGGGACATAGAATTTATTTCAGCGGGAGTATTTTTTAATAAATAATATAAAATCAGATATTCATTTTTCACGTGCGTTTCAACAAACTAGGAGAGGGGGATTTATTGGAGAGGTGAACGTTTGAGGCAGTCACTTACATACGTTTCTATTTCCTGGTGGTGATAAAGACGCAGCCCGACCAAGTTGGTAAGACATGGCTGAACAAAAGCCTCAGTTTAAATCTGACCATGGCCATACAATAAACTGACTGTTGTATCTAATGCTGATCTGTATTTAACTTCCTTTTTGTTCGTCTTTCCGGGTTTGTTCCAATATTTGAATTATCTCAAGTGTTTGTCTTTCTAGAGAATGTGACTGGTTATACAAAGGTACGTGTGGAGTAAATAACCCAGGAGAGCGCTCCAGGAGTTTGGTATTACAGTATTGGTTCAACCTATCAGCACAACACAATGATCCATGAGAGCGCTCCAGGAGTTTGGTATTACCGTATTGGTTCAACCTATCAGCACTATACACAATGACCCATTTACAGGCTCTTGTGAAACCCATTCACACCTCCGTATAATAATAGGACTACAGCGCAGGATATATAACATCGACATAAATTGTTGTCGAAAAAAACAAGAAAACAAAAATAGTGAGAATTCAATTGTTTCGACAAACTATATCATATCTTAAACCAGAAATTAAATCTTCCCTTTAGGCCCTACTATCGGTGAAATAGTCAAGGAGTATAGTCCTTCTTTATAGCGATTTTGGACTTCGGTGTTTTAGGAGGTTGCTATTTTTTAAAAGCAAAAAATTAAAATTAAAAAACGCCATGGAGAATGAATGTCCAGGAAAATACAAGCATGTCTCTGAACAGTTGCTTTTACTAGCAATAGACATTAACATTTGTTATGGAATAATGATTTCGAGTTTGGTTGGGGAATCGATAGGACAGTCTGTCATAAAATTGTAAGCGTCTTTCTGGCAGACTATTAAATATTACACTGTAGTCCTCGAGGAAGTGGATGGCACAAACAACAGCCCTGTTGACAGATCCAGTATTAGACTCTGTTTATTATCACTACGAGTAAACAAATGCGGGCATCCAGATAGAGGTCGAGTGTTTACCGGATGTCCTTGAATACACCACCGTCGCTGACATACTGGTTTTTCAAACACACGCTTACTTTAATATTTCAGTATGTGTGCTCGGTATGTTACAAGTGGATCTCGTCCACGACATCACACTATTTTTTCGATAAAGCCTTATTGAAGTGAAAAGTTTGTTTGTTTGTTTGATTGATTTGGGTTTAATGTCGTTTTCAAGGATATTTTACTTATATGACGACGGATTGGCCCCTTCACAGTAGAAAATCGGTAGGAAACCTCGTAAAACCACCCCCGCCATTGATGGAGCCACAAATGCGACTCACTCATATACCTGAGCGTCGACTGGCGGACTCGATCCTGTAAACAGTACATCGATGTAGGATTAGAAGGCACTCGCTAACGACTAAGCCACTGCCGCGGCCCTTTGAAGTTAATGGAATAAGTACTGCAACAGATTGGGAGAAAATGATATAGGTTCGACTGGGCAACATCGTTTCGCATGTACCGACATGCCCGCCAAAATTTTGTATCGTTTGATTTTGATTGTAAGATGATGCATTTTCCAACCCAATTTTTGGGGCGAAACAGTGATGCAACATCTAACAAAATCTATCCATGATATAATCGAGCATTTCCGACTGCAAGCATTTATTTCAATAGGAAGCGTGCTTTTTCTGATATTTTTAAATAAAAATTCCAAACAGATACACGCATTGGGATTGATCCACAGGGCACTGTCAGCAGTAGGCCTAATATACATATCAATATCGATCATTATAAATAAGTCGATACTTTTGACTTCATGTGCTAATGGCAACGAACTATTTACAAGCGCGGGTGTACTATTTTAGCAGAGACCCTGGTTTAAGGATCATGGAATGATACCTAAGTGGGTGAGCTGTTTATAACATTTATTTAATAAGTATTATATATGAATGAGTGTGTTCAGGTGTGGGTTTGTTTCCTTCCTTCGTGTATATTGCGGAATATAGCTTGCCAACGCTAAGCAGTCAATTCACCAATAAATCGATAGTTCATAGCTGCCCTTTTGCTTTTTGACACCCATTATTCAGCTGACATTTTGTCAGTGGCGTGTACATGTGAATGGATTTCACGAAAATGTGTTAAGATAAGTACTTTCAACTTTGTAACCAGCAGACATGTTGATAGAAAAGCTACAAGCAACCGTCGCTAAACCAGCAATGTGCATGGCACAACGCTTTCAATGTTAACTAACAAAGACAAAATGATCCGCAAATGAATGCTGCTACACTCAAGCAGCGGCCAAACAGACCATCTGTGCCGCCAATCAACGATAACGTAAGGTTAAGACGGCTGCGTTTCAAAACCATACAAAAACAAGTGTAAAATCACTTTAGCTGCAACATCAAGCTCTTCTTTACTGGACAGGGGTTATTTAGAATGTTAGCTGATTAATCATTGCAAAATGTGATATTTAAGTAGTTTAGCATCATATTAAGCTGCATTCCAAATTTGAACTCTCTAATTTCAGCGGTTTGTCTTCTATCCTATTCACATCCTTATGTAAACAAAAGTGACAATTGCGGACATATTTGTTGCCATGGTAACCTGAAATTTGTTTAGAATGATACCATTTTCAATAGGATTGAGCTTAGCATTGTATTAAGCTACATTCCAAATTTGAACTCTGTGTTAAGCGGCTTGGTTTATATCCTGTCAACATATTTGTTGCCATGGAAACCTGAAACTTGTTGTGAATGATCCCAATTCCAATAGGACCTCAGTTTAGCATCATATTAAGCTGCATTCCAAATTTGAAGTATCTATCTTAAGCGGTTTGGCTTCTATCCTGTTCACGTGGTCATGTAAAAAAAAGTGACAGTTGTGGACATATTTGTTGCCAAGGAAACCTTAAATTTGTTCGGAATGATCCCATTTTCAATAGAAGCGGTTTGGCTTCTATCTTGTTCACGTCGTCATGAGGGAAAGTTGGACCGACCGACCGACAGACAGACAGAGTGAGTTTTAGAGCTGCTCAGATATTTATCAATTTCAATAAATAAATATACGAATTTGAACCAGGAACCAGTTTGATGCTAAATCCATTTCCTGTATGAATATGTTCATTGTTTTTTAATTTTATATCGGTTGAATTTTTGTTTGTTTTTTTATTTATTTAATTTATATTTCATTTATTTCTTAAATTGTTTATTTTTTGTTATTTGATGATATTCCTTTTTTTTAAATTTATTGTATTTATTTGAAAACAAAAATAAAATGTAGTCTATGAAGACATCTCAATAAACGAAAACGGAATGTTTTTGATGAAATAAAGCTGATACCTGGCTGGAACCTTTAGCCATGAGGGAGGTCTTCCCACACCCACTCTCTCCGTAAAGCACAAAGGGCTTATCTGTGGCGTTCGTTATATACTGGTGAATTTTCTCCACTGTTTCTTCACGACCCTGGAATACTTTGCAGAACATTTGACAAGCATGGAGATGCTGTAGGGTTTCTACATAGACAGCATTATTGGCCAACTTTTCGTGTTTCGCCATGGCCTTGTCCACCAGAACGGCAACTGATTTGGCGAAATGTTCGCAGAATGCTTCAAGATACTCCGCATGTGTTTCTATATCAATGCCTTCTTTTCCACTCCATTCAACAGAAAACCTCGTCAGATTCGTGCCAGCTAACTTCTTGGGTAGTTTATCGTCACGCAGAGTTTTTAGAAACTTCTGCGCTTCACCGTCTACATTCCGGGCAGCCAGGTCTACAAACTTGCCGGCAAACCGTAACAATGTCGTGTTTATGTTGCTTATTTCCCGTATATAGCAGAGAGCATGATCATCAACATTGGCAGCTTTTAGAATACCCCTTTCAATCTCCCGTTCAGTCACTGTAAGGAAAAACAGAATTTTATTTCTCCTAATCTGATAAAGTTATTGACCATTCGCGGTGACTCAACAGAGTTCTTTGTTTTTAGACATTCGACATGTTAACTCGATGAATGGACGAATGAAACGTAAATCAATCACTGAATAAATCGACTTATGCTTATTTCTGCTAACACAAACAATTGGAAGAAACGTATGCTACGCGAGGCGCTAGCCATTCAGAATCTGAAACCCGAAATGAACAGAGAGGAAGGACATCCATTACCCAAATTATGGACTGGGCT
>JARFOD010000009.1:17878-34978 GCA_031763545.1 Mopalia muscosa | reverse complement strand
TGGGGTGCCGTGGGGTGCCGTGAGGAGCCGTGCGGAGCCGTGCGGAGCCATCACTACTATTTATGTAGTGCGGAGCCTCCTCACGAGTTACTCACAAATGCGACCCGAGTTGCTCTGACTATACTACTGTTTCCTTTCTGTTCGGTTTCTTCCGTAACACATTCATGCGATGGTAATATGATAAAATTCAAACTGGTGGATGTTCCATTATGCGATGACTATGCGATTGTAAATATAGAAATTCAATTGCAACATTTCAAATTAACTAGTGTATACAAAATTCGTGTTACTGAATGTAGTCTTACCACCAATATGCTAAGTAAATAACAGATGGCACAGACACGGCTAGTTGTAGATACCGCCAGTCCCGAATAAAGTACGCCAATAATACCAGTATAGCTTCTCCAAGAGCCCAAAACAACTCGATGATCATTCCGGTCCACATCCGCATAGAGGGCGCCACCAGTTCGATTCCTGCGTAAACACAATATTTTATTTATTATTTTCCAACCCATCGTTCGGATTATGGCTGAGAAACGTGTTTTTTTAAGTATATTAATAATTTGAATTTTTAATTTGACACATTCTGGACCTGTTTCGTCTAGTCCATACTCAGCTCAGAATGACTCAAACGTATCTAAGCTTTTCACATGTAAAAGCACATCATGGCAAATTAATTGGATACAATCATAGTTACTAATTCGTTATAACATTCTTTATCTTTTGTTACATTGAAGACGACTTGACTTTGATTGGAATATAGTATCAATAACCACACGGCCTGCCTCTGTGAACAACCAACTTTGTGGACCGCTATATCAGTAAGTGGTCTTAGTGTTCATAGGACTTGTATAATCGAGCACAATATCCCTCGACTACTTAATTTCCCCTTAGAGTTATTCACTATAATCGTATTATTATGTTTAGCTGGAATTCTTAATAAAAACGGATGGCATGTTGGACTTACCAATAGTAAAAGCGTTGAGGAAATATCCAGTTCCTAAAACGCCCAAAAGAAATCTGGAGAAGCACAAACTGATATATTCAGGAGCCCAAAACGTGGCAATTCCTACCACCAGAGATCCAACCAATGAAAGACACATGATCTTCTTTCGACCAAAACTGTAGCGATAAAAATTGTTACTTTCAATAAACTCAGTAAAAAAAGAAACTTCACACTCGTTTGGATGTCGATAAGTTGAACATATAAGAAAAGTGATTTTAAATGATGATTAAATTCCATTATGTTCCCATAAAGGTCGGTGTACCATGAAAATCATGTTCATAAGGTAACCAATTCTACCGGAAACGCTACGGAAATGTAAGAGAGTAAAAAGTTACAACTTGATGAAAGCATGTCAATAGCGCGTGTGCCCTCCATGATCGTTCACAACTGCGACGCAACGTCTCCTCGTGGATTGAATGATGCGTCTGAACACAGCTTGGGAGATGCCTCGCCATAATTGAACGAACATGGCACCAAGTTCCTGCAAATTCTGCGGAGGGTTCCTTACTTGACGGAGTCTTCTGCCCAACAAATCCCATACATGTTCTATGGAGTTAAGGTCGGTAGACCTTGAGGGCCACTGCATGACATTGATGCCAGCATGCCTAAGAAAATTCCCCGTTAAATTGGCCGTATGAGCTCTGGCATTATCGTGTTGGAATGTCAGACCTGGGCCATGAGCTGCCATGAATGGCAAAAGCTCTGGAATGAGCCCTTGATTTCTGTATCCTGCAGCAGTTAGATCTCTTTTAACAATCATCAGTCGGGAACGGGTAAGACCATTAAACGCACCCCAAACCATAACACTACACCCCCCAAAACGGTCCACTTCCTGAACACAACACTGGGCGTTTCGTTCACCACGTCTCCTCTAAACTTTAACTCTACTATCAGCGAAGGGCAAAGTGAATCTGGATTCGTCACTAACAACGACCCTATTCCAATCATCTCAGATGTCGTTGTGCACAGAGAAGCCGTTGACGTCGGTGTAACTGTGACGCATTTACCTCTAATAATAATAATATCTCTTGTTTATAATGTCAAGAAAATATTTAGAAATTTATGAGTGTGAAGTTTCTTTTTTGACTGAGTATATTATATGCTCTCTTATTTTGCATCCTGTAATCTTCGATTAGGTTCTCTATTGAACGAATGAATCATTCTGCACGAAGCCATTATTGTTTGTTAGTAGTTGAGTGTTTCATGCAAATTTTAACATTTTTGTCAAGGCCAGTCTAAATTTTATTCCTAGACAATGGGTGATACACGTACTGACTAACACCTGCTGAAAATACCCAGATAATGGAAGATAACGAAGTTTCTCAGGTAATCGTCCTGTCCTTTACTATTTGTGTCAAGGGTTTGGATAATTAAAGTTTAAATAAGTTCTTCTGCTGACTTGACTTTTCACACAAGTAGATTTCTATAAGATTCTTGTTAAGGTGGTTTAATTTGTTCTGATGACACATTGACAACACTAAAAACTGAGCTCAAACCCATGCAAACTGAGATATCAATCAACAAATTCTTTATCCAGTTGAAAGTCTTTAATGTGGCATAAAAGTCACTTACACATCTCCCATTGTTCCCAAGGTTAGAGACCCAAACATTATACCGCCTTGAGTCAGCATGTTTAAATGTGATCGTCGAATCAACTGAGTGCAGACAAGACTCATCTACAACGATAGAAAATTGAGATGCAAACAAAGTACAAATTAGTTCATAACTATACCTTGTCTACAAAAGCCTTGATGTGAGTGTGACTAACGTAATCCCATCAGAAGTTCTCTATATATGTTGGATTTAAGGTGAAACAAGCTAAAACAGTCACTATATCAACCGCAACCTGCTTTAATCATGGAAATAGTAAGATCTTACGGTTACCTCACCAAAAATTTGATTGACATGACTCCATTTTAAAATTTCTAAAATTCGAAAATCCTGCGCTAAATGGTATGGTTTTTACTGTGTTCACGTCGTCTGTAATACGGTTATTGTTATAATGTATCATCATGTTACCATAGAAACCAGAAATTTGATTGGAATGGCCTCATTCTAAATTAGAATGTAGTTAAGTGTAATACATGTACTAGTGTGTTCCCGAAATTTGAAAAAACCTTGTGTTCAGTGGTATTATTTTTATCTTGCTCACGCCCTGCTAACGGTGGGACGGATGAAAAATTTGATTGGAATAACTCCATTTTCAATTGAAACGTATTTAAGTGTTAGACCAAAGTGTTTCCAAATTTGAAAACCCTGCATTAAGCGGTTTTTTTTTGTAGCGCGTTAACCTCGTATGCAATACTATTATTGTTATTTTGTACCATTATGATACCATGGAAACGAGAAATTTCATTAGAATCGCCCAATTTTAAATAGAAATATAATTTAGTGCAAGACCAATGTATTTCTGAAATTTGAAATACCTGTGTACAGTTGTATTGTTTTTATCTTGTTCACGCCATCCATACGGACGGACGGACATATGGACGGACGTCGTCACAATATATTCTCTATTGAATAGTATGGCGATGGGATCACCGTGTGATTTTAAGTAAAGTTAATTGGACATTTTCGTCGCATTTTAAATCGAGAAAAAACTTGTGTGACTTAAAAAGTCCTTATACAGATGGATGTAATAAATAACCAAAGTCAGTACTCGCTGGATTTCAAAGCAACAAATTAAAACCATCAATGTCTTGGTACTTTATTGTTTTGAATAAATTACCATATGTGATTTGGGATTAAAATCCGTACCTCTTCTGTCGCAGTTGTTTCGAATGTATCCTTGTCGAACACCCATCGGTCACAGTGAACCTGTGTGAAATTCTCCGGACTTGGCCAATTATCTTTTGTGAAATTGTCTGGCTTCGTCCAGTTTGTCCAGCCGGACTGATCGTAATAATAACAGGTGGAATACATTTCGTCTTCTTTTCCAGGAGGTGTAGTACGATGGATCGCCCATCCGTGAGCCGGGTTCTGGACCGCGTATGTATCGTTCGCCCAGCCAGGAATAGCACATCTGCAAAACATCAACACTTTTCTTTCTTACCATAATACATTGACTTTGGCATAATCATAATAATGTACGTTGTGCATATTAATGTACGATCAATTCGGTTTGCGATCTCCACTAATTGGCCTTGTTTTGCTTAAGGATAAGTAAGCCCACTCGCCCCGAATATAGCAATAATATTAGCCACAGTCAGACTTTTAAGAAAATACAGAAATTTTGAATAATTGGTTTTAGATAATTATCCGAATTAGGTATGGGCTTATATGACGACGTTGCACTCAAGCAGTTGCCACACAAGCGCAACCATAAAATAGAAATTATTGAAAATTCTTGTTTACTTCAGTGCTAAGAACTTATGTTCCTTAAACAGCTTGTATTTAAGACTAAGAAAGTAATCCATGTTTGCCAAAAAAATATATATAGACATTCATGTAAACTCGGATACATATTGACCTATAGAGGACATTATTTAATACAGAAGTATAGAGGTATATCTAATTCATTCAAATATATCGGAGACTCAACGAGTATTTGCTATTTTATCTTAGATATATACTATTCTGTATTTGAGGTGGACAATATTCCTTTCCTGGCGTCTAAGATAACCACCAGTACGTTCTCAGATTATATGAACATCGGAGACAGCTATTGGCGCTACAATATATAACCACAACTTGGAACCAAAATTGAAAATATACGGCCCATTCAGTATGGAACTTAACAAACGGATACTCTTACAAAGGATAATATGATGTTTGGACAAGTCATATCCGAACACTCCATTGTAATAAGCATTTCAGTTACCCAATATGGTGACATTGTTTATAAGAGCACAGCATGGATTTATTACCAGACTCGTAATCCACTCCAAGTAGGTGTTATTAGTTGATTGCCAAGGTGCAATACTGGTTCTTCTGTGTTAAAAAGACAAATGTCTCATAAATTCATATTATTTTATATAAAATAACATGAATGTAACGAAGCATTTGGAACGTTTTTTTTATGTCTTTCCATTGCCAATTGGGCAAAGTATCTGCATATTGCCTTCTCAATAGATTATCGAGTTGTATTTGACCTGTATAGGTGTTTAGTCAATTTAATTTTGAGAGAGTTCGTAGAACTATTCGATTTTATTGTTTGTTTGATTGGGGTGTAATGCCGTACTCAACGGTCACGGAATTGTTGCGTTCACACGCATTTCTTGTTTAAGTATCCAGGAAGAAACCTAGTAAAAACCACCCCCACGAGTCACTCGTATACCATCTTTGCGAGACAAATGTAAGACATGGATGTATTAACATTGGAACATTAAAAACCCCTATAGTGTTATCTCAGTCGGCAAAGTGTACATAACTCTTGGCTGAAAGACCCGGCGATTATAGGTGCCAATAGAAATCCAGAATATGAAACTACGTCAAAATACAAGCAAGCCTTCTTATCTCGCATATTCTCTCTATAGGCATATATATAATGAGATACAATATGTTCGGATGATGCTCTTATACCTGCTGATCGACAGACGGAATCGATCGCGTAAATTCAGATTCTTTATTTCACTCAGGACCACTTTTTGGGTGTTGCGAGAGGTTCAGCTAACATATATACATACATGGCAGAGGTTTGTGTACAGTTTAAAGTAGGACACTAAATAACAATATACTAGTATTCATATTAATTGTAACGCTTAATCGTTTTCATATAAATGAAGCTAGGTTTGACAAAACAAAACTGTTTTCTTGTTGGAACAATTCACGTATTTTAAAAGCACTAGGACAAGTGTAACAATATCTGGGTAAGTAACGTTGACGAGTGGCTTTAAATTTGTGGCATTTGACAAGTAGGTGATATTCATCACCCACATCTCCGAGTTCGCATAGAGAGCATACACGTCCCTGTCTCTGTACATTTTCCCATCTTCCGCGCTCTACTGGTAGTTTGTGGTTTCCAGTTCGAGAAAGACATATATTTTTTCTGGTTTTCTCGTTCAGAAAAGGTACATCGAAGTAGGATTAACCACTAAAGACACGGCCGGGGCCACAACAGGTCGATGCCTCAGAAATACTAGCGCACCTGGTAGCATATGATCAAAACTCCTTTCATTTTTGCAGAAACAATGCCAGCTGTTCGATTTCACTGAAACATTTGTATAAATATGAGAGCCATTCGTTTTTTTCTGCATGTTTTTTTGTTTGTTTGGTAATTAGAACTCAGATATTACAATTTATAAAATATTATATGGACCTACGTATTTATTAAGAATGATGATCATGATAGTTGTGATATGTGTTTAACAGCTGATACTAAATTGAGCGCTGTAATGAAAAAATCAGAATCCTAAAATTAGGATCTTAAATATAGGAAACAAAACGAGCCCAAAGCCATATATCTTGCCTATTCGCTTTGCTCAATTCATCATACCTTTCATTTAAAAAATAAATTTGCGGCTTTCTGCATTCTGGCCTTTATGAAGTCCACGTATGTAAATAACATTATTGGCTGCTTTCCAGGTATATATAGGTCGCTTATAACAGCTTGATAAAATGGTACATTGAAAAACCTTTTATGGGAGTTTACCAAGGTAAGATTCGTCGGCATTGCCGTCCACATGTCAGTATATAATTGATGTCGGATAAGGGTTTGAACGATCTACGTATGCATAAGTGACTGCAAAATTTACATTTCTTTTGTGTCCAGACTGGTTTTGGATAGCATTCGTATGACCGTATAGCTCTTTACATACACACATTATACGGCACGCCTATCTTTCAGTGGATTTGAATACACCATTCATTTTTAATCATCAGTCTGAAAAGCCTAATTGAGACCGGTAGGCCTAACCCCTAACTCAAAGTTACGTAAGTCTGACAGCTGATTGTCAATCATGTCCTCTCAGTTTAAGTCGCGGATTCGAATTAAGTTTCAATCGTGGAAGCAGAGGGGAGGTTGGGAGGGAGTTTCCTGTTGGCCTGATGCTTTCAGGGTTAAGAGGCAACATCAAGCCTTTGATTCTGATATATTTGTAGTACGTCTTGTGATTGCCCTGTCTTCGTTTGCTGCCAGTTACATAGAGGGCATGGTTTCCGTCACCCATCATGTAACGACGTCATGTGAGGAGAATAACATTAACCACAGCGTTTAACCTTGATCAAATAAACGACGATCGCAGAAAGTTCGCTTTCTGACACTCTCAAATAAAATCGCTCCCATTAAAATTTCTTGAGCTCATCTCGAACACTTTATGGTTTTATTTTAGTGTGTTACATGGGTTTATTCGCGTTTCGCCTTAATTCTTGTCCCATCCAAGAGAGGAGGCCGTGTGCTGGTGAGAAATGGATATCAGTTTCGAGTAAATAATTAAAAAAAAGATACCTGGATTTCATGGATGTGTGTAGAAATAGGATGTTTAGCTACCTTATGTACCAGGAATGATCTGATAAGTAAGATCGGAAATGATCACCATCATAACCCTGCTGCCCACACTGTCGCTGTAAGCAAGGTTTTGCAGAATATCAATAATCGAGCTTTTGAAGAAATCACACCAATACCATCCATCTTTAATGACGAACTGGTAGCCCTACGGACGGACGAATGCCCTGATAATGTTGCTTGTCATATGCCAACATTCCAGCAGTTGAACGATTCCTAATACCGTCAACGGAGGCAAAAACTACAATCCTTGCCAAAGAACAGATCCTTAATCCATCTAGAAGAAGAATGGACACGAGCTAAGTCCGACGTTGATTTCCTCTAAATCAGCGATGGTGATGGAAATAAAATCTTGGTATTTAGTACCAGTACAAACATGAGGTACCTGTCCGCCTTCTCAACAGTATATGGAGATGGAACCTTTTTTGAATTACCGCACCTGTTTTTGCAGATCTACACACTCCATGGCTTTGTTGACGGACATATGTTTTCCCTTGTATATAGTTTTCTGCCAGACAAATCTCAAGCCACCTCTTTCGACTCCTCCGTGTTAAGGCAAGAGAATATAATATTGATATCAACCTAGGCCGGTTTTTAGATGGACTATGAGAAAGCCGGCCACAATGCCTTTCGTCACGTATTTCCAGATGCAGAGGTCAGAAGATGCTTTTTCCATTTTACCCAGTGTATTTGGAGACAGGTGCAAAAATGAGGACTCCAAAGCATCTACAAGACAGATACAGATCTCTACAAGTTTGTACGGCGAATCAACGCCCTGCCACTAAGAGAATCTCCTTGAGTTGAATTTGCCAATCAGCAGCCTCACACAGAATCAGCAACAAAACTAGCCGATTATTTTACCGAAACTTGACAGGAAGGACAATTTCCGCCATCTGTATGGAATCCCCACGGCAAAGACAGTCCTACGACTACAAACCATTTAGAAGGATGGCACTCAAAACTTAAAAGAGTGGTTATGAACTCTCACCCTAACTTGTTTGAAATCATCAACATACTAAAGAAGGAACAGGCAGCCAATGAAGTGAGGCTTTTGCAGCTAGAATGTGGAGCACAACTCCCTTATAAGAAACGGAAGAATAAAATCATTGACGATATACTTTCCAGTCTGAAATGCCAGCTCGCCAGTAATATCAAATCTCCTTTGGGGTAAACAGATTCTGTTTCGTTTTTGCTAAATTTATAATTGTCACAGTGCTAATAAATAATGCTAGAAATTTAAATATGCCTCTCTACTTTTATTTTCTCTTCGCGTTAATCAAGTCTCCTATGTGCTAATACTCATAAGTGACCCAGGGGGTTACTTTAGGCATTCGTGTGTCGCCTTACCGAGTTTGCTAAGGCAAAAACGCTACTATAATAAAGGCGAAATGCGAAGACACCCACCTTTCCAAGAACACCTATGCTGTCTGGTGACGAGTATTACGGGGACGACTACAACGGTGATTATACAGAATGTTCTGTTAGTTTTACCACTGTCAACGATGTGCTTTCAAATTCAAGACGTTACCACATTCATTCGAATATAGCTAGGACTGAATCTGGACCAGATACGCAAATATGTGGCCGTGAAGAAATTAAACTATTGCCAATCATTTACAATTTATACATTTTAAAACTATTCCATTTGGATGACGTTGCACGAGCATTACCATCATTCCCAACAGGAAAGTCTAGTTGTTACCAACAAACAAAGCAATGCATTGCCCTATCCGAAAGACAGAGGCGAGAGCAATTTGGAGAGAAATTGGACATAGACAAAATGAAGGGCGATTTTTTTACTTCGGCCGAATATGGAACAACGGAAGGCATTATTTTGTTTTCAACCGGCGGAAATGTTAGTTAGTCATTTAGGAAGCACGAAGGAGATTTGTGTGAATGAGTGTGGGAGGGGGTGGGGATACACTGTACATTTGAGGGCTGGGTTTATGTTTTGGTGTTTTGGAGTACATCATCGCCATATAAATAAAATACCCTTGCGTGCGGCGTTGAACAGCAATTGTTAACCAATTAGGATAATTAGGGTTATTCCTGTAATCAGTAAAAAATTAACCTTATGGAATAATGATAAAGATGTATAAACTCACCTGTGGTCAGGTAACGCTGCTGCGAAGACCGTGATTAAAGCGTGGAACCCGGTGGTGATTGCCGGTATGCAAATAATTAAAAAGAGACGTTTTTGATACCATCCAAACTCGCCCAAGTAGGTCAAAATATCATCAAACTTCATTTTGGTTATGAAAGAGTTGATCAAATGTTGATAAAGAACAACAAATAACGACTAACTCTCTGTATCTGCGATGTTACTTTTGTAAACTCGTCAACTGTTTTAGTTAGACCAGTTGTCGAAGAGTTCTGCATTCATTGGTACATCATATGGCTATGTTGTGTTTCTATGTTTAACCGATATATCTTGAACCTCATGATAGGTATTATTTAAATGCTTGCTTCTATGCAAACACGATTGTCCATGAATTGACACCGAGCGTGTCCAGAATAAATATGTAAGGCGTGTAGACACTTTTCAACTGCGTTTTATGATGAGCCTTATTTCATACTTCTACATAGCTAGGCCTCTTCAACCTCTTTGGATGACGACAAAACATGACACTTTCTATTGAGGTGGGTTCCTTAATTATACACTGACAGTTACAATTCAGGCCAAGGCCTAGAATCCGCTTCTATACGAAAACTGCACAATCGACATGTCATATTGTCAGGCAAATCTTCAATCCGACTAGCTGCAAGCTAGACACAAAACACAAGATAAACCTCCTTAATTTGGCAACAAACAAGAAATGTTTATTATGTGGTAGACATTTGCAACTGTCATTGAGTTGTGGTATACGTCATCGATTGTGTCTGAATAATTGGTTTGCAAAACCACAAATATTTTTGGATTAGAGATAATAATCATTTCAGATCTATGAGGTATCACTAATAGCTTAACTTTTTTACCATAAAGATAAACGTTGAATCCGGCAGGCTGCCGATAAAAAAAAAACTCAAATTCTTCCCTCTAAAGAGAAAGCCAAACACAATCGTTTATAATGAGAAGAGTATTTTATTATATCTCTCTAAACGCTGTATCCACTTCGTCTCAATTGGGTAAAGGGTCCGTGGGAGACATAGTTATCCCAATATGACCAAGCTAACACCCGGTTTGCTCGTTTCCTTAAGCACGAATATCAAAACTATATGTTTGGAACTATATGTTTCCTCTATATATGTTTGGAGCTTACATGGTCTCTCACAAAGACCCATTATAGCCTACAGAAGAACGCAAATCTTAAAGATCTTGTTAATGCGAAACTTTCCTCTGTCTCCGGCAGCTCTCATTCAAACAAATTCATTAGTTGATATCTATTTCTTTGAAATATCGGATTTTAGGATACTCTATTATTAACCTATGTCGAATATCTTGTTTGGTACATCTTTCGCATATTGTTTATAGCATTTACATGGATATTACCTCTCGAGATGTCTGTATATTACCCATAACATCTCGAGATTATGAAGATCTATTTAAAAATTTGTCTCTAAGAGTTTATCTAGAACTTGAGATGATTTATCGTTGTTTTATGAATGGACGTCCTTGTGCCGGAGTGATATAATGTTTAGGAATATATGCGCCTATTTCAATTCCCACGTCGATAATTTATGGTTATAGCTTGATGCAATACTAATACTAAAAAATACTAGGCTGCCACTGTTCCGCTAATGAAAGGGAATGCATTCATTTTGCCTTTAAGGAACAAATGCAAAATGATTTAATATTTATGCATAAAGCTCGTTAGAGTAATGTGCACATAATGAGCTGAACGGAAAATATCCTCCCCATTTATGTGACATTTATATAAAATTTTTGGACAAACGAGCTATTCAATTTGGAGATATTGTGTTTAACGCAAATTTAATTGAAAAGTTCGTGAAAGTAATTAATATGCATGTAATAAGCTGAACAGATATATCTCTCTCCCCTCATGTTGTGTGACATTTACCCACATTTTTAGGAAAATCGGGCTATTCGATTTGGAATTATGACGTTTAATGCATATTTAATTGAAAAGGTCGTTAAAGTAATTAATATAAATATAACGAGCTGAACAGATAATATCCCTCCCCTCTCATGCTGTGTGACATTTACATAAAATTTTAGAACAAACGAGCTATTCGATTTGGAGTTATGACGTTTAACGCATATTTAATTGAAAAACTCGTTAAAGTAATTAATATAAATATAAATATAACGAGCTGAACAGATAATATCCCTCCCCTCTCATGTTGTGTGACATTTACATAACATTTTTGGACAAACGTGCTATTCAATTTGGAGATATGGTGTTAAACGCCAATTTAGTTGAAAAGCTCGCTAAAGTAATTAATATAAATATTATTAGCTGAACAGAAAACATCCCTCTCTTCTCATGATGTGTGCCATTTACCCCAAATGTTAGGAAAATCGGGCTATTCAATTCGGAGTTATGATGTTTAACGCAAATGTAATTGAAAATGTCCTTAAAGTAATTAATATGCATATATTGAGCGGAACAGATAATATCCCTCCCCTGTCATGTTGTGTGACATTTACAATTTTTTTTAGGACAAACCAGCTATTCAATTTGGAGATATGGTGTTTAACGCAAATTTAATTGAAAAGTTCGTAAAAGTAATTAATATGCATATTAGCTGAACAGATAATATCCCTCCCTTCTCATGTTAAATGACCTTTGCCAAAATTTTAGGAAAATCGGGCTATTCAATTTGGATATATAGTGCTTAACGCAAATTGTAGGTCATTTTGTAAAAAAAAAAAACAATATCACATGCAAATGGGCATAACTAATATTCACAACATTCCATATAATTTTAATAGTGTCTTCTTTTCTGGTCAAGCAAACTATGTATAAAATTTCAGAAAAATTTCTTCCATACATTTAATTAAAGAAGTCTTACATGTCTGACACAGACGCCGACGCTAGGGGTATCACGTGAGCGAACAGATGAGTTAAAAAGATATTCAGTACTTTGCTGCATTTTGAAGAATTAGTTTATATGTGTCAGTGTTTGACATTACCCAGACTCCTCCGCTTATCCTGAAATCGGTTTCTTTTCAATCTTTAACAAGAGAACAGCCTTCTTTCTCTCACCTGAATAAAATTTCTTTCGAGCATGACAGTACTTGCCTAGTAACTCTTACAGCGATTATGTAAGCCAACACCGCAATAGTTCAAGTGCTATATCAGATATGAAGTGTTTCGCATTTGTCAGCACATTAGTGTACTTCCAGTGCAAAGAGATAAGTCACTATGGTTAGAACATGCTAACTACGCCAAGGGATATAGCTTCTTTCGCACTATGCATTGTTTTCTTTGTAAAGATAACTATTATGTTTTTTTAACTTGTTGATTCAATACAATGTAAACATAGCTATTATGTTTTGTTTCGCGTGTTGATTCAATATAATGCAAATATAACTACTGTGTTTTGTTTTACGTGTTGATTTAATATAATGTAAACATAACTATTGTGTTTTGTTTTGCGTGTTGATTCAATTTAATGTAAATATAATTTAAAATACAATGCAAAGGAACTGGTTGTGTGTATATTTATAACAGTGCAATTTATTATCATTCTGAAGAATTCAGTTTTATGTATTTTTTCCAAGTTCTTATTAAGCAAGACGTGTTTTATTTGTAAGTGTGTCGGATAACTGGCCCATCTCAGATATACTGCTCACAAGTTGGAGGCCCTACTAATCCTACTTCGATTTACCGTTCACGGGATCGAGTCCGTCTGTCGCCCAATATGTGTATGACCCACGATGTGGCTCCGGCAATCGCGCGGAAGTTTTTTAGCTCCCAGTTTTCCACAGTAATAAGGCAAAGGAGTAGTATAAAGTGGACAATCCGTTGTCAAATCAGTGAAATACAGTTGAGTACGACGTCAAATCCCTATCAAACAAACACAAGTTGGAGTTTGCATTCGACCACAGATCTGTGTAATTCCAACGATGTTGCTTCCGTAATCACAGGGGTGTTTTTCACGCGGTTTTCTGCTGGTTTTCCACTGTATTAAAGTAAGATTAGGGAGGAGGACAACTCGTCGTGATATCAGTGATTATTAGTGAATAAAACAATTAAAGCCCTATCAAACAATTGCTAAAGCAACACTTGCTTAGCTGATTTTAGATACTGTTATTGGAATACAAATTATTTATATATAGAGTTTTTTATACACATTATTAATATACTATTTTCCATGATAAAACAAGATAGTCAAACCATCAATCGAACACCAGATATACTTTGTTTTCTTCGTTTGACTGTATCCTGTAGCTAAGACCAGTATAATTGGAGTATATTTATGCTTAAGTTTACAGCTATAGAGGAACATTAATTTTTCAACAGATCATATAACACTACACATTATGATTGTGTTGCTGTTCACTCTTTTTAATGCTTTGAAGTCCTTCCAACACGCGTGGGCGGTTCGGATGCTCTCTGAGCTTATGGCGAACATATAGACCCTTTTCGAAAATCCCATGATCCTTTATGTCTTTCTTTTCAATGACGTCAAATGGGGGCTCGGCTGCCATAGTTCTACGCGATTTAATACGAGAATAAAAAGTTCTCGAACAATTTGATGCGAAATAAACTAATGATTGTAAGAACTCGCATGCATGCAAACACGATGGAGACATTCATACATATATATTTAGTCTTGACTGAGGGATGAGTGTTGTTGCCTTTTACAAATACGTGCCAATGAAATGTTTTAAAATGCGCGAATGTTTGAAAATTAATCTTGTACTGTAAAACCGTTTGACGTGTCTAGTTATGATTTCGACCTACATTGTGATACAGTTTTAAAGCTTCCTTGGCTGCCGAAATAATCTCTTTCTCGGAGTAGTTGAAATCGGACGAGTATATAAACGGATCCTTATAACTGGGATCCTTATAATCTTTCTAGGCCTACTTAAATAAAATATAATTTTAAAACATTTTATCCCTTGTGTCACTCCACAAAAATAAGTTGATATGTAAAATAATCGCAGTTATCAATACTCACTGGCGTTATCACCCTATAGTTTGCTGGTGGAATATTTAGACCTATATATAATATAGCCTATAATCACTGTAGGCCTATGGGCCTGCTAACTTTATGGGATTATTTAAATGTAGATCTTAGCTACGTTGATTATCTGTTTTAGACAGCTATGAAAGTTTGTCGAAACCATAACGCATGTTTGACAACTGATTCTTTATTTACTATATAAATTAGACATATAGATAGATATAATTTCAAACCTTCGCGCTTTTATGGAATAGACCTAAGATAATCCCATTTTACTATACTTGAGTACTAATTTAAGCAAAGTAAAGTATTACTTTGCTTAAATTAGTACTCAAGTATAGTAACATGTTTATGAATGTATCCATTATAAATACGTTTAAATACTGACCATTATTAACGTAAGTCGTATTCAACTTTGAATACATATAGTCTTAATCGTCACATAAAACATATATTACAATGGCGACCGAGCCCCCCTTTTGACGTCACTCATCATAAGGGCGCAAAGAATTATGGGATTTTGCAAACGGGTGTATAGCCCATCTGCTTGTCGCGTCTTTGCACTGTTTCCTGTGATTCTCCTGTCTTAGTTTGTTGTCAGTCGCGTCGATGTTGATTTTCTTCGCCCATTTTGCTGGCGCGCCGTCATATGAATGAAATTACCTGAAGTAAGGATTTATACCATAATCAAACACACACAAACATGACTGAAGTATCGGCTTTCATTTCAAACGTTATATGCATGAATAAATCATAATACACATGTGCGTCACAGTAATCTAATACTCACAGACAACTCTACCATAAATCCAGATTCAAACAAGAAAAGCGATAATATTTCAAAAGATTGAACTGAAACTTATGCAAATCGAAATAATATCCCAATTAATATTAATGGTTCTCACATGAAGGCCTCAGGAGCCATATGCATTATGTCAGACACTGTCCGCTTTCAACTGCAAACCCAGTCGTGTCCCGATTATAATGATCAAATACTTGTCATTTAATGCTGGTTTTTTTTAATACAGTTGTTTAAGGAATAAAATATACTTCATAACAAACCTTTTCATTAAGAGGCCAATGTCACCCGTATCACTTCTGACACCGTGTAAATAGTTTTCATAAGGTTTTACGAGTTCACGTTATACTGAGTCTAAATTTATTAATAACTTATAAAAAAATCTACTCTTTTCATCCCAATAGTGCCCACGCACAGTGTGGAGGGGCTATACACATGTTCCACCATCGGCCATCTTTTGTTAACATAATTTGAACTAGCTCAGATAAGATCAGGTGTAATTACTCCACATGGCAGGGCCATTTAATTAGTACAGTAGCTTAAAACACTTGCATTTTAACATCTACCAAACAAAAAACGGATTTGCAAATAATCATGGTTAATTGAACGCAAAGTGGCCTATTTTGATTAATTTTATCATCATTTTTGCAGTATCATACTTGTCGTTTACCATACGACCTAAATATATTTTACGTCAAGAACGTCAAGAATTGATTGATTTTATGTCGTGCTTTAAGGGTATTTCACGTAAATGACGGCAGTGTATTCCAACAACCAAAATGTGAAGTGTTCGAAAGAAACTTGTCCTCCAGTGCTATTTAAAAATAGCATAGCTTCTCTTCAAACCAACTACCCTAAGCCAGCAGTAAAGTAAGCCGTGCTCGTTTACATTGGAATTCTACTCCCGTTGCCCCGGTGCTCTGAATTAAGGGGCAACCTGAGGCCTATCTGTTTTTGCATTGTGTCATGTTTTGTCCTATCTTGTCTTTGTTTTTTGCCAGTATCAAGGGTTGCTCCATTCGCCGATTGGGCTGGCTCGCCGTCATGTGAGTGAAATGACAGAAGAGTTCCAAAAACGATGACCAATCAAATATCTTTCTTTTTTTCTTCTTGGTATACCAGAACCAGCTCTCTGACCAGCTGAGCTATAAAGCTCACATTAAAACTCCAACGCATTTTATACATAAATATTGATATTCCCGTGCTTCCTCCATTGTGCGTCGAGAGAACTCTGGAGGGCAATGACCGATTGTTTAACCGCAGCATGCGACGACGTGTGACTAGCTTGGTATGAACCAATGACCAACTATTTATGCACCAGTTAATAGGTTTAATCACACGTTTTCAATAGAATGCTATTCGAGAACCCATATAACAAGAAAGACGAATCGTTTTTGAGGATTTCTCTCCCAGTTAGATACAATAACACCTCGAGCTCATGTCCAAACCCTTGCGTATTCATGAAGGCCCTAGGATTATTTACACAATTCACAATCATCAACCTGGAGTCGCCCTACATACATACATATTCCCTTCCATTAAAAGCAAACATACAGCACGGTCATTTCAACTCAATTCTGACTCTTAAGCAAAAGACACGTTTCTAGACAAAGGCTAAGTTAACATTTCTCCTTTTTGTAGACCAGTGGTGCGCAGAAGAAAATTTGTATTTTTTCTATTCAATCAAATATTTATGCTTCTAGCAATTTTGATGTCAAAAAAGCTCTCTAAAATTATTATGGCACCATGGCTTTTACA
>JARFOD010000009.1:0-11044 GCA_031763545.1 Mopalia muscosa | reverse complement strand
CGGAGTCTAGATAGCGTACATTCACTACCCCTCTGATAGGAGAGTGACACAGCTCCCAAAGCTGATAGCAATGAATACTTTTTGTGTCTTTTAGACAGTGAAGATTAACAGTATGTTCGTTATTTTGGAATAACACTTTCTTAGAACATATACCTGTTCAGAAAATTTTGTAGGTTGAAACTACAAAATAACGAAAATACACATATATAGTGCCTAACTGTCGCCAGAAGTCACAGCGAAAGCGCTCAGTCGACTAATAATGACAATGGACAAGACGACAAAATGTAAATGCGCCTGGTTTTAAAGAAAATCAAATGTATAATTGGCAATTAATTCGGTATCGACTTTAGTATAAACGCCCAGAGTCGTGTACACCATTTGAACTACCACTCAGGGTGTAAGGTGTGTGTAATACCTTCATTAAAGTCATACATGATACAACCATACAAATAAATGCTAATATCTAATTTCAATTACTTAAGTTGTGTTTAATTTGTTTGTTTGTTTGTTTGATTGTACACTTCATAGTGCTTCCCAAGTTACGATGGAAAACTGGGAAGAAACCTAAAAAAAACTAAAATACTGCATTTAACCTTTCATCACAGATTAACACAAATCATGTATATGCAGTTTTAGAATCACGTTTTTAGAATACTGACTTGGACTACTTGAACAGAACTACTCATACAGCCAAACCAATTACTGTGATATATTAAAGTAGAAGTTGATATGCTAGATCCATGTCGTTACCATCAATACATCATCTATGAGTGACAGTTAGGCTTACATGGAGTCAATTGTTATATTATCAAATATTAAATTCTCACTATCTATGTAGACTCATTACATTCCCAAGCACGCTACTCACGTATGCTTGTATATGTCATTCTAATTTTAGTTATATAGACCAAAAAAGAAATATTTGTTGAAATTCATATGTATGCATACATATATTTCTGGATTACAGTTTGAATTCCGGTGGAGACAAGCAAAAGTGTCTTTCTTACACAATACAATATGTATACATTTGGATGTACCATTAATATATGTACCTCAGTTGGTAGGCAAGCAAAGTTTTTTTCTTTACATAAATTCATTTAGAATTTTTGTCCCAATGACTGAGACATGTCAAGGTAAAGAGGACCAGTTGAAACAATAATAAATTGGGGCATAGTAGAAATTCTGTCGCTATGACACTGGAAGATTTACATAAATATTGATCAACTTCTTGTTCCTTCACTTTGCCAACATGTTCAAAATCCGTTGTTTTATACATAGTATTTACTTCCCAAACCCGTATCTATTAGACAAAACTTACAGCAAATCTTGAAGCCAACACTTCGCAAAGTATAAGAGAGATAGTTAGGGTTTTTCGGACTAGGGTTCAAAATTGGGTATGGACTAGAATGAACAGACGTCGGGAAATATGTACCTAGGGTTACAAACGGCTAACAATCAGAGAGGGTGAAGTCAGAACAGAAGGATTGGAAATGTTTGTTTGTTGGATTGGGGATTAACGTCGTACTTAAGAGTATTTCACTTATATCAGGGCAGATTGTCCACTTTACACTGTTCCTAGCCTTGTTGCGGTGGAAAACCGAGAACAAATCCGGTAAAAACCACCCCGCGATTGTCGAAGCCACATCGTGTGATTCAATTTATATACCTGATGGTCGACAGACTGACTCAACCCCGTAAATGGTACATTGCAATAGCATTAGTAAGCGCGCACGCTACCAATAAGCCACAACTGCGGGGCCCTATTGGAAATGGAGATAATATATACAGATAAGTAATTTTTTGCAATGAGTTTAGTCTTATAGCTATGTTTTATGACGTTT
Source organism: Mopalia muscosa (assembly GCA_031763545.1). Lineage (NCBI taxonomy): Eukaryota > Metazoa > Mollusca > Polyplacophora > Chitonida > Mopaliidae > Mopalia > Mopalia muscosa. The sequence continues at coordinate 9,203 of JARFOD010000009.1, read as the reverse complement.
AATATTTGTTAAGGTTTAAGTGTTTTTTGTGTTTTCTCTTTTTTTATGATATGAAATTTGTGATATTATAACTACGAAATGATATTTATGTTGGTATCTTCATCTGAAAGTAGAAAAAAGATCGCAGACACACTGGACAAAGTTTGGGTTAATATGGGTCCATTTGAATAAACTCTGTAATTAAGTATCATTAAACATATATAATATATATGCAGTGCGTGGAGTGTAAATTTAACGCCGTAATATATTGGTAGCAGAGCGTGGTTAACATGGCATTAAACCGTATATATATAATCGTTGACATGGTAACAGAGGTAAGTAAAGTGTTTTTTTTTTTTAAAGAGTTACAACATATATGTTTGCAGGCCTGGGTATAGATGGTGAATCTAACATCGTAATATAATGTGTAACGTTCCAAAGGAAGCAACGGTAAATCTTTAAAAAATGTTTTCCTCTGTAAATATTTTTGGAAGGACAAGGAACTGTATCGCCTTATCTAGTATTCTGATGTTGTCCGCCACGTTAAGAAAAGTCTAAGCACATAGTTTCTAAGTTATTCCAGCTAGAAGAAACTATCAGTAAGAAAACTAAGAGATTATAGCTATATCTACAGGATGTCAATTATGGAACTGCTTTTCATAAAAATTATCCACTCTTCTGTGTGATAAGTGATGATGTAGCTATCATTTAGTTCTATTACTTTATCTGACTAGCAGTGATTATGAGCGAAATCATTTAACTAACACTGCTTTTCATAAAAATAATCCACTTTTCTGTGTAATAAGTGATGATGTAGCTTTCATTTAGTTCTATCACTTCATCTGACTAGCAGTGATTATGGGCGAAATAATTTAACTAACACTGCTTTTCGTAAAAATAATCCACTCTTCTGTGTAATAAGTGATGATGTAGCTTTCATTTAGTTCTATCACTTTATCTGACTAGCAGTGATTATGAGCGACATCATTTAACTAACACTGCTTTTCATAAAAAAATAATACACTCTACTGTGTGATAAGTGATGATGTAGCTATCATTTAGTTCTATCACTTTATCTGACTAGCAGTGATTATGAGGGACATCATTTAAGTAACAGTGCTTTTCATAAAAAAATAATCCACTCTACTGTGTGATATGTGATGATCTAGCTATCATTTAGTTCTATCACTTTATCTGACTCGCATTGATTATGAGGGACATCATTTAACTAACACTTCTAATTTCAGAGAGTGTGGCATTGTTAATTATTGTTGGAATACACGGCTGTCATATCAGTGAAATGCCCTAAGCATGGCGTAAAACACCAATCGTTCAATCAGAAGTTTCTAAGTTATAAAACAAAAGTTAAGATGAAAGAAGTAAATCCTTTTAAACGGAAACTGTATTCACATTCACATTGAGTATAACTTCAGATTATTATAGAGGAAGACGAGAAAATGATAATTAATTGAATATCTGCATGTACAGGACATGATCACATAGAAATACTTTTCAAACATTGGAAATTTTCCCTGTATATGAACAAGCAAAACAGACTAAAGTCAATCATAACGTGACCAATTTACCTTTAATATTGAACATAAAACCAGACTATATTGTGAGGGGTATGATATGGGGCTTTATATTTCCTTTGACTCATAACTTTGGCGGAGCATTCCAGTCGAAATTGCCAGACTATGTACACTGCTTTATATACAGCTGTCAGCCAAAACGTGAGAATTATATACCTGTTATTGAAAATGAACCATACAATAACACAGGCGTCACAGGCTAGTTATAGAAAAAAACCCTAGAATAATTGTTTTCAGTTTTATATCCGAACCAGTTGATTTATGGCCGTAAAGTGACGTACTTTCTGGAATTGGCCAAGAAGAGAAACCAGAAAAGGGTCCGTGTTATTAAATATACATTTTCTAATAATTTGTTATACTGTTAAAGACCGAAGTCAATGTGTATATCTCTTTTACACCAATGCATCATTGTATTTACTTGCTATCTTTAAGCCGAAATTAGAATAACATAAATACATCATCAGCTCAGTCAACAAATGAAATGTATCACAGTTATTATACATGCTTGAAAAACTAATCGTTCTACAGAGATTGTGATAATTTTATTCGATTGTAGCTTTGTGACTCCAGCATATCACATTCAATAGTGAAATACCGCAGTTATTACATTTCGTATATGTGTCACACTTCAAAGTTTCCGAATGGTAGCAAGCAACCTTTCGTCAGAAATTAATTGTAGTCTGTAAATTGCACATTAATAATTTGATAAATATTTATCAACCTAATTATATTCTGTATCTTTTCAAATAACAAATGCATTTAATATAAGTGACCTAATTAAAAGGTAAATGGTGTATCGTGTCTTGACATTAATTCATTTAGAACCGCACACCTTGAGTCGTTAAAAACAAGTGTACCAGATTCAAGGGCTTCAACAACAAGAAAGACAAATCTTTGCTAGAAAACATTTCGAATCGTTTATAATTGACAAAAACAAAGTGAAGGGGATCAAAGACGATATTCTTCAGCAACACTTCAGGCGCAGGTGTTTAGACCAAACCTAAGATTTAAACTTTCTCTAGGATGTCAGTTGTGAGGCTTCTAGGGTTTCTAACTCCATTTATATATCAACCTACACAAACACACTCAAGTGAAACTTAATAAAAGAAATCCAATCTTTTGAGGCAATTTGTTGTTTGTTATGTAAAGGTGTCAGGTCCACAGTAAAGTTCTGGTGTGACTGAGAAGTGAGAAACGCTTATAAGCGAGGATTTTTTTTCTGGTAGCCATACAAAATAATCTATTTTTAGATAGGCGATGGCAAAATACATGTAACAAGCCAAATGGTTGAGCCAGAGATGCAGACCTGGTGTCTAGACATTTTGTATCCGTAGAGAGAGTCTTATATTATGGTAAAAGTTTCTTGTGTACCCTGACAATCATCGATTTTATCCACTGTCAGGTATACCTTCCATTTGTACAATAGAAACATTTCCAAAAATTGCCTTGATGGATTGGCGGTAGATGGAATAGGGTTCAGTTGATTGACTGATTGCTTCGTTGATTGATTGATTTGATGATTGATTGATTGGTCGATTTGTTGATTGATTAAGTGATTGATTGATCAGTTGATTGATTGATCGATCGATTGATTGATTGATTGATCTATCGATCGATCGATCGATCGATTGATTGATTGATTGATTAATTGGTCGGTTAATTAACTGATTGATTGACTGATCGCTATCCCAATTTAACACGCCAAAGAGGAGGTAGCTGAATCAAAGACATTTTAAAATGATTTGACCTGTTTATTTTTTATGGTTTCCTTCCCATCATTTCTTAAAAGGGGCATAACAACACATTTGTGTTTTACAAAAATAGTAAACAAAATCGTTTGCCCTTAAAGTGGACAATTGAAATACTTGTAGACTAAAACTGAAATATGATTAAAAGTTCAAACACAATTAAAAACAACAAGTTCCTTTTATATACGTTTAGGTAAAAAAGATTGATGAAGGGACCGTACATCAAGCTAATTCAAGTACTGCAAACTAATGAAATATACAATAATTTATTTGTTGAATTGTTTTTAGAATCCTCATTTTTTCTATCACAAAATCAAGCTTTCTACAATATTTTACAATATTGTATGTTTTCAACATTAGCACCCACATCTTTACTTAACTGCCACATAATGTCAAATCCTTATAGATTTAACCAATGTTTTGAATTCATCTAAGAGAAGAAATCGCCCAGACTTGAAGTAAATAAATGTACTATCCGTGAACTAAACTTGTCGGTTTTGGTGTTGTGATATTTCAGTCAGCACGGGTTAACACCCTGTGTAGGACAGAGTGCGATTTTTGATAATGCAACATTTTCATGATAATAAAAAACATGCCTGTTCAATTTTATTATAATTACTCTACAGATCGAGAAGTGTTTGTCATGAACCTAGCTTACAATATGTCAGTTTCACAATCGCTATAATTAAATGACAAAAATCATTTTTGGAATCATTTCCAATGCGTTGTCATGGTAGCACTCGAGGTTAAAGAGGGTTGATCCTTATTTTGGATTAGTTGTTGGCAATCTACATAAGTTTGATGAGGACTTTATAAACAGCAATTTGTTAGGCAGGGGTCTTTAGGATCAAAACTATACTTCAATTCGGGTGACCGGGTTGGCTGTTTTAAAAGAACCTCTCGTTTTGACACCTTTTGACATCTGCCTTGCTTGTTTTTTACTTGGTGAGAAAATGGTCACGAAACCTTCTTTAAAACCCGGTGTCATACATGGAAAATGACCCGGTTGAGTCATTAGAATATTAATATCGAAAAAGTGACAGCCAAACATGAACAAAGAAGTTATTCATTTTTTTTTTTTCGTCGTTTTCAGTTGATGCATTCGCGTGTACAGTTTCTTTTTCCTTGGATTATTTGCCAGCTACATATTGGCCATGTGATGCAGATCGCCGTCAATGACACTTAACTCGTGTGGAATACATGCCGAATATCCATCCACATTCGTCTAGTTCGGCCATATATGACCAAACACCATGGCTTGAACAAAAATATTGAAATGTTGTGGAGATATAAGTCATATAACTGTAGGTATGACGTCAAACACAAAGTAAACGAACGTGCGCAGTCATAACTGATGAAATAAAGCAGTCAAAATGTTGTCCCATTATATACATGTTTAAGTTATTTTGTTTGATAAAGATATTTTTCAACAAAAACAAAAAAAAACAAATTGAATATGTCAACTAAAGCGATATTGTATTGACAATTAAAACAACGATAAGACATACAGGAAGTGACATCTAGTCAAAAAGGTAAAAATTTAATTTCCTACCTTTCCGTTTTGAGAGCCATAACCCAAAACTATTGGTAAATCAAAGTCGCATTTCGTAAAAGACCATCGGTCGAAATTACCACATTGACAAATAATGTGTCTTAATTGAAGATGGAGCTTTTAGTACTCACCAATAAACCAGTCGTTAGTTTAACGAAAGATAAACAAGTTCCTGTTTTGAACACCAGGTTATCCTCGTGACATTCAAACCATTACCTGTTACCTTCGCTGCATAAATTAACGATTCGTCTTTTTTTTTTATATATAAACTGTATTTCTACCAAACTGTACACAGTAAGCCACATGGCTTGTATCGTGTACATTTAATTCGTGAAACAATTTGTAAAAAGAAAGGTTAACTTAAAATCTTGGCACTGTTGATTAAGTAGTTAGTAAGAATAACTTGTAAATTGCAAATGAAATTACAATTCATCTTTAATAGTAAGACGAAATCTATTAATGAATATACATTTATAGCATTTCAAGTATAAATGTTTTTTTTATGTGGGAACAATGACTAGAAAAAGGGAAAAGACAGGACCGATTGTGTTCCATACGTTAAAAAAAATGATTCTAAAGCGATTGTCAAAAGTATGAACACAGTCCATATACAATGTTTGAAACTGTTGTCTACAACCTTTCATTTCCGGCTTCCACTTTTAACCGAATCAGTTATTCATTCAGAAATTATCCCTTAATCAATATATATTAATTATAGGTAAGATTACACCTTTGCATTTAATTTCCTTTCTATTATCTTTTAAATGCTGTATCGACTTTAAACATTCTAAAACATATATATAGTACTTTATTATTAAGCCGCTTTCATAAAAGGAGGAACTCTCGTCCTTTGAGTGTTGTTATTGTTGCTTGTGTATAAACACAGGGCTAAAGGTTACTTCACCGAGATGACGGTGGTCTATTGAATACCATACACTTATACGGTTACTACGTTCCCTCATTGAAATTCCACCGTGACCAATCGCGTTTTCTTGTCATGTTTTCATAAAGCACAGAGGCCCCAGAAAATGAACCACATATTTTTGCTTTTGCGCTTCCTGTTTCCTAGTTTATGTCTGTTCAACAGATTCTTCCAATATAAATCGCCTTTCTTTGCGCAAAAAAAGGGCCGAGTAATTCTGATATCAACAATGTCCAATGCTATCTGTGTATTCACACACAAGGACGTTCGTCTACATCAGCTGTTAGATTATACACTTCATTGCGTCTTTGTACTGAACCCTAAACCTTGCCTTAAGCGGCCCTTTGTTTTAGCATTTTCTATCGATGTGCGTTTTTCATTTGGTTTTCTATTAAGAATAGTCGAAATAACTGCAATTGGTTGCAGTACATGAAGCGATCACTTCCAAAGCACGTTCCTGGATTTCTAAGAGAAAAGACTGTTGACTTCTTCGCCCTTGGACTGCTTTTGTCACGTTTTCTATTAAACTGAATGCGCCTTCTGCATGGTAAAGCTAACACTACTGTGTTAAAAAGTAACATCACTTTAAACTTTATTCAGATGAAATTTTGTCTTTTTTTCCTCACAATTATAATAACTATAAAGATACTTTATAATGCCCTCGGTTATGTATATTTTTTTCTATACTTATAAACGATATAATATTACCGAAGATTTTCACAAAAATCATAATTTATAACATAATTAACACGTGATCAATTACAAATGGGATATCGATAAGAACGAAAGGCAATCAGTTTATTTTAGTATGTGTTAATGTCAGAGCTTAAATACAACACATAAAAAAATAAGTTAACCATCACACACCCTTAATATTTGGCAGACTTTATATGATTAAATGAAATTATATGCAATTGATTTATGTTGCAAACCTAACAAATATATATTTAACCAAAACTTCATTTGTTAGCAAGTTTTTCTCACAATAATCCTGAAAATGTGTTGTCAGATTATATTTGAAGTTACTGTGTGTTTGTTGGAAACAATCGTTTTGTAGCGAACGCTCCGAAACTTATACAGTACTATGGTTTTTATCGCGTCACGGTAAAGAGCTCTGGGAGATTACCGATCGATGGCCAGTCGATTTGTTTTGGCTGATTTCGCTATCGTTCGTGAGCATATACCGACTAAATTCAGCTCCAAGTTTAGCTGATTATTGATTACTTATACTGTGAGTGTGTGTAAGTTGTTGTTTAAACAATTGATGTAAACAATCCGCCAAATGGGTGTGTCCTTTACACCTGTTTGGAAGCATCATTCTGTAATGGGTATCATTGCAATCAGAAAATTTGAACAAAACTCATCAAATTTGAAAAGGTGTAAAATAACAGAATACAAGCATTATAACAGTTTTTTTTAAATGAATACACACAAACTATAAATCTGGTCAACTGGATATTATTTTCAAAGTTTACTGTCTTTTCGAAATCAACCGGACCGTCTTCAACATGGTATTATGGTATTACCACAGCGAAATAATCTCACTGGCGTATAAACTAAATAGTCTCGTTTGGAAAATGTACTGAAAGTTTAAGTGGATCGACAGTCACAAAATGTAGCCGTTTATAATTGCATACTTTCAGCACAACAGAGACAGTCAATTTGAAGTTGATGATACTTTCTATAAGTAGATTACCTTCCTTGAAAACAAAATTGATATCCACGCCAATCAGCTGTCTCAAGATTGTATTCCTTGAAAACAATATATTTCCCCATGCCAATCAGCTGTCTCAAGATTGCTTTCCTCTGAAAACAATATATATCTCCGTGCCAACCATCTTTCTCGATATTTCCTTCCTCTGAAAACAATATATATCTTTCTGTCAATCAGCTGTCCCAAGATTGCCTTTCTCCGAAAACAATATGTTTCTCCGTGTCAACCATCTGTCTCAATATTGCCTTCCTCCGAAAACAATATATATCTCCGTGTCAATCAGCTGTCTCAAGATTGCCTTCCTCTGAAAACAATATATTTCCCCATGCCAATCAGCTGTCTCAAGATTGCCTTCCTCTGAAAACAATATATATCTCCGTGCCAATCAGGTATCTCAAGATTGCCTTCCTCTGAAAACAATATATAATCGCTACTTGCCTTTTTTGTGGCTAATTTGTGCTAGATTTGGGGAATGTTTATCAAAAATAAATATATTAAATGAATTACAGTTCAAATTAAAAAGTATAAGCTAATAAGCTTTACAGTCTTACGTGTTTATAGTCCATTTATCAATTAAATAGAAAGCATAACTTACCTGGTATAGTTGATACGCGTTGTAACATAGCTATTGGTTTATCTGTACTTAAAAGACTTTCTCTCTATGGTAGAAGTAACGCATGTCTTCAATTTCACTTCAGCAAAATTGAACTATAGGTTTATATAGCTGTGGAAAATTATATGTGAACAATTGAAAAACTGAAGAAAAAAAATGTCATGGAATGTTTAAAATTTTAACGAAAATTCGCTCCTTACCATTACATAATATGATCATAATAGATATACATTGTGTTTATATCAAACACCCATTAATTAACATTAGGCAGTATGATATTGTACATACCATTTACCTTCCCTAAAAAATTGGAAAACATATTTGCAAAAAAATTGTATATTTACGGTAATCTAATGTCAATGCAACTAGCCCCCAAAATATGTCGTATTATTCACAATTGATTACTTTTGCGGATACGACAATCTAAGTGAATCAAATTCTAAACATGTTATCTGCAGATGAACCGATAAAAATACATTAATAGTCAAGATCCGCTTCTGTCAAAACGTTCAAAGTATCATCACATTGGACTGGAATCATTGGAGCGGCGACTCCACCGATAAAGTCTTCAATCGTTCCCACATAGATTTACTGTGGATTTCGTTTATTAACCGAAACCCGCTTAATGTTTTAGTCGTAACGCACATAGCTACACTTGATGCATTAAGTCTTTATCAGAAAAAATTAATTAAATTCATGAAATAAAAAATAAAAATGAAATTTGGTGGCTGACTTGAGTAGCCCCCTACTATCGATGAATTTAGCGCACCAATGCTGAGCGTTACCCTTACATACTCACGGGCAGTGAGTACTAATAGCCCTTCAGATCGACCAAGCTGTATAGGATCTACTGGCTAAGAGCTACAGAGTTTTGTCTTTGGGCTACAATAATTGTTTATAACGTCACCTAGTGGGTTTCAATGGCCCAATCCAAAAAAATCATGACATAATTTTTTATGAAGATTGAAAAGTGAAAGACATTAAATTTCAATAGAATAGAACACAGACATTGTTATGGATTAACAACTTCTAGATTTATTAACACGCAACGTTTCGGTCTAGATCCTAAGACCGTTTTCAAGC
>JARFOD010000008.1:53878-67846 GCA_031763545.1 Mopalia muscosa | reverse complement strand
AACAGAAAGCAACCTCTTTTCTCGCCTCTTACGATCGACCGAGGAAGCCGAGGGAGTATTCTGCAGGGCCATGGTTTTGTATCACATACAGTGGTATTTCACCTGTGCTGTATAAATGAATCACCATTACTTGACAATTTTAGGTATCATACATTTAATTTAATCTTTGTTTCATTCTGCACCACCAGGCCCAATCACCTGGTAACCCGCCATTCCTCAATATCCAGTCTATTACAGATAGCTCTAGTGAAATAGCTTCAATGGTTTTCATTATTAGCCTCAACCTTGAGTATGTCAAAGCATGACCAAATAAATGGACAAATCGGGTGTATGTAGAATCAGGTGGGGAAGCAGTAAGGATTGACCTACATAAATATTACTTACATAACCATCCCCTGGTAAATCATGCTTTACCTAAGTAAAAACACGACATGGTTAAACAATGTAGCTATGGATAGAGCTATGTTAGGATTTATAATGCTGTAAAGAAGGAAACATTTGCATCCCCACACCAATATGCATACAGATGATTAATCCTCCCCTAAATCCAATTATATATTGTACTTATATATATATTATCATTTCATGCATATAAACAGTCATTCTCAGACTACAACCATACACCAATGATATAATCCCACAGCAAATACATCAATAATAAAAATTATTGGCATTTTTTTCATGGTGTATGGGCTTTTATGACCATCCTGCAAGTTTGTATGTCCTGAGTGGCTGGCTGAAAGGTCTATGAGCTTGCATCATGGTCATTTAATTCCGTACACAATAAGAAGAAATTCCTGTTCCTCAATCAACAATGCGTCAAATTTTATCAACATAATCAATTTGCAAACATGTTGGCCTCAATACGATCATTGTTTTTGTTTCAAATTATCTCCCATGATGACTAGAGCTGCCATTACAATGTGGTTTTCAGCCACATTGAAAAGGTCAATGATGCTGCAAAATCAACCACCAAAAAATTCCTCATTAAAATTCAGTGATTGAAGAGAGGATATGGCAATGTTTGAATTAGGTTAGTGTTGACCAAAAATGTCAACCATAGTTTTATAAAGTTTTGAAACAAAATTTGAACCAGAGGCGGCCATGTTTGTTTTTATATTAGCCATTGAATCTTGTGACCTGAGAAGCTCACAGGGTGTATGGATTTTAATCACCTTGCAGATTGACAAATCAGAACAGCAACAGTTTGGTTGACTGATAATAAGATACTTTTTTAACAAAGTATATCACGTTATGCCATCATAATTAGATAACATTCCAATAACATCTTTGTTGTTCTGTGACGTTGTCTAAATCTCAAGCACAAGGCACCCTTTCATGCAACTTCATAAGACAAATGTTATATGAATATGGTTACTTACATAATGTCATTTTATTTTTAAGTGCCAGAAGGTGATATTATTTAAAAATATTTGACAAAGTTTCACATATCATGAATCAAGAATCACAGAAATGACTGGAATCAAACAGGAACTTCTGATAGAGAAATGGATGCCTTACCTGTATACCCGGTACTGATATTAGCAGTATGCAAGACTTGACACAAACCCAAGCCTTAATTAGTGGGAAATACAACGGACATAATATCATAACATCTCTGACTTATCAGGAGAGAAAAAACATAAATGAAGAATGACACCATCATACAACTCAACAGACATCAATTTTGACAATGATAAAATAAAAACAAATTTCAAATGACACAATTATTTCCCATATTTTCACTTAGGACCATACCATGGACACCTGGACAGTGCAGACAGACATAAGTGGATGTAGACAAGTAACAGTCACAAGTGGTTGAAGTCAAATGACAGTCACAAAGGGTTGTATTCAAATAACAGTCACAAGTGGTTGTAGTCAAATGACAGTCACAAGTGGTTGAAGTCAAATAACAGTCACAAGTGGTTGCAGTCAAATGATAGTCACAAGCGGCTGAAGTCAAATGACCATTACAAGTGGTTGTAGTCAATTGACAGTTACAAGTGGTTGTACTCAATTGGCAGTTACAAGTGGTTGTACTCAATTGACAGTTACAAGTGGTTGGAAAAGTGGATATACTTACAGCACATTTTCCACAGAATGTAAACCCCATAGCAACCATAGCAAACCAGGCCTGGTAAAAGCAAATTAGATCATTAAACATTCAAGCGTAAAATTGTGTTTAAACTATCGTTGATTGGTGTTTAATACAGCCTTTTTAATGATTTTTTTTTAAGCTAAAGAAAAACTCAATGAAGAAGTGAAAACATTAGGCAAACAGATTTGTCTTAAACTTACCATTTCGGTAAAACAGACTTACTAAACACAAGACAACTCCAATAAGTGCAATGGCGTACAATGTCTATGTCTCACAGGGTTGCTGGGGTATAACTAAGCCTCCTCCTACACCAAGGTCATCATGAACTTAAATGTTCTTATTTACCATGATATAGAAAATATTTAATACATATATCACAACCATGGCAGGAAATAAAGATCTGTATGAGCTTGTTTTATTCTAAAAGCATAGAAGCAAAATATTGGTGTAACTTTGTGTAAACAAAAATCTTCTACATCTCTAGAACTTAAATGTATGAGACTTGACAGATAGGCGACTGGTTTAGATACTAGTTGTTCAACATGCAAATGTCGTCCCTATTTGTGATTTCTCATTAGATGAACAACGTGCCAATATATATTATAGTGGACCCTATGTGATATGGAGCAGTGATATTGAAATCAAATATTGAAATACAGACACCAGAGATTTCAATATCACTGCTGTCAAGCCCTTCTTCCGCTATTTGTCGTTCCTGATAGAAACAAGTTGTAATACGGTATAAATTTATGTATATATACTTGTAGCTTTCTTTATATGCTTAAAATGATGTCAATGAAGACATTTAAAAACAGGAGTAAATGCAATATGTAAGGTTATTCCACTTGTATGTATGTTTGCAATTCTAATGGTTGAAACGTTGATGCCTTACATGTATCATACAATGTATTGAATTGAATGATTGGTGTTTTACGCTGTGCTTAAGGGTATTTCGCTTATTTGATAGCGGTGTATTCAAACAATAATTGATGGTAGCATAACCACGATGTGAAGAATTTTAATAATGTTGGAAAGTTAATTTTCCACAGGTGCTCAGTAAAGACAGTGTTGTCACCATACAATGTATCCTCTGTCTCATTGCTCAGGGACTGTAATGTGATTGAGCATCAGTGATGTATCACTGAGACAAAAGGCATAACTATTATATCGTAAAAACCATATATTGCCTTACAATTAGCTTTTGATAAACTATTAAAAACATGTCCATCTGGGACCACTTACTCAAAGCAATCTCTCCCTGAAGCTAATTTAACATTAAAGACAAGATTAAGTACATGTACACACAGGGGCTCAGTACCATAGACAACGTCTTTCACATAGAAAAGATAAAGGGCTGACACTCTGGGGATTACCCAGATTGTACTGTGTTGAAACTGAACCAATGCAAGTCCACAAATTACATAAAACAAATGAATTCCACCTGTGTGTGTGAAACAAAAAGTTTATCTTCAAATTCTAATCAGAATTTTGATGTTAGTTATCTATAATTCTCCAATTTATGTGCAAATGCAAAAGTCTCTATAGTACCAAGCCCCTGTACATGTACATGGGTCTGAATATGGTACAGATTCTCAGTCCATGTAAATTATCAGCTACTGACACATGAGTATAATCATCACCATATATTTCACACATAAACTGAAAGCTAAGATTTATGACTCATTTCAACGTCTTGACTTCAAATTTGAACTGTTTTGTGGATGGAGGGCCCTTCACTTACCAGGTATGCAACAAAGGCCACATAGAACAATATGATGATCGCAATAATGACAAACATCCACCATGTTTGGGGCAGTTCCGGTATGTAGACAGCAACAAAATACAGATTGATCCCTATAACTGCTACTGATAACAGAATTGCAATGGTCTTCATCACTCTGCAAATAGAAGTCCACAATAATCTCAGCATAGAACATAAAATATCTCAGATGCAAGATTCTCTTTTATAATTAAGGATACTGCCCTTTATATTGTTTGTTTGTCTGATTGGTGTTTAATGTCGTACTCAAGGGTATATCACTTATATGACGACAGATTGTCCACTTCACACTGTACACAGCCTCATTACGGTGGAAAACCAGGAGAAAACCTCATAAAAACAACCCCCGCGATTGCAAGAGCCACAACATGTGACTCGCTCATATACCTTATTGGCAACAGGGAGACTCGAACCGGTGAACGGTAAATCAAAGCATGTTTAGTTTAGGAAGCGCACACGCTACCACTAAGCCACAGCCCTTTATCAACATGAAGCATAACATGCAGCTATTAGATGAAGGGTACAGATTTATTACCACCACAAACAATCTGCATCATATAGCCCCAGACATCACAAGCAATTGGCACCCTGTTACCCTTTAGTTCAGACACTACAAAAGTCACATCCTATAAAAATGTCCTTATCACAGAAGATTGACGATGCTTTCACACATTTGAGGGGACAATAAGTAGACACCACAGTTATACTTACATTCCATTCGTGAATTCTTTCATGACGGACGGAGAACTGGTAAAGGTAAGAATAGGAATCAAGGCGAAAGGTAACTGGAGACTCATTAACACATTCAGTAAGTCATTCAATGTTGACAGCTCTAAAATTCCTTTAAAGACAGCAATAAGCACTGTAGGCAATATTGCTACAGATCGGGTGACTAAAATAATCTGCCATTTTTTCCACTTTAAATCCAGAAAACCCTGAAAGAAGAAAAGTAATTCATGTACAAAATTGAAAAATAGTTTAAACATTATAATGAGCAGTAAAGCACAATCCTTTCTGTAACTATTGTTGTCATATAGGAATTCTGCACTGAAGCGGAGGAAAAGTATTGTTACAAAGAGTACTTAAAACTGATTGATTGGTGCTATACGCCGTGCTCAACTTAAGGCTATTTTACTTAAATGATCGCAGTGTATTCCAACAATAATTGACACTAACACAATCAAGATGTAAAGCAATTACATAATGTTGGAAAGTTAATATTACTCCAGTGCTAAGTAAAGACAGCATTGCTGCTCTTCAAAAAAACTGCTCTTAGCCAGAGGGCCCGGGTAATTAAAAAAATGTACCCCTGTATTCATCCATTTTCAAGCGCGTTGTTTGTCTGAATAGGGAAGGTGCAAGGAAATTTACTTCTTTCTGGGTTTTTTTACCTCCATGGCAAACTGGCCGGTGTAGGTTCCTGTCATTGTTGAACTTTGTCCAGCAGCAAAAATACCCACCGCCCAAACATACATGGCAGCAATGCCAAACTCACAGCCTAAAAATATACCCTGAAACACAAAATAAATGTTACTAGTTAACCAACATTTGGGCAGTCATGTGGATCTCACAATACAGGCACATGTTGACAGTAACTTTGATGTGACTCAACAAGATTTGGTGAAATTCAAACTAAATAAAGAAGTTCTCATTAGGAGTTCAATCTGCTGAAAAGCATAATGAAAAGGGTATTAGATTTCTAAGTCAAAAAGCACTGCAAAATGTTGATAACTGATTTAAACAGAAAATGTATCTGTAACTTGTCATCATAAGGCTGTCTGCTAATTTTTAGTTCAATCTTCTCAATTTTACAAAATAAGAGATGTTTGTGTGTTTGTTTGATTGGTGTTTAACATCGTACTCAAAGATAGTTCACTTATATGATGACGGATTGTCCACTTCACATTGTACACAGCCTTTTTACAGTGGAAAACCGAGAGGAAACCTCATAAAAACCACCCCTGCGATTGCCGGAGCCACAACATGTGGCTCGCTCATATACCTGATGGTCGAAAGGCGGACTCGAACCCGTGAACAGTAAATCGAAGCATGCTCAGTTCAGGAAGCGGTCTCGCTACCGCTGAGCCACGGCTGCGGGCACTTTTCACAGAGGATTATTTCATAAAAAAAATTCTTCAAAAGCTGATTATTTAAATTCAGCCCATCAGAGGTTATGTGGAGAGCTTTCGGTCATGGTAAAAAATTTAAAGCAATACTCTGGGCTGCAATAAAATGCATATAGGTAAAACGGGCATCATTTCTTGTGTTCATTTATTCTCTCTAATTTTCTAATCGAGCAAAAATCAATTTTATAATTGTATCTTAAACAATGAGTAATGCACAAAGTATAGTCAAATTCATCCCCGTGGCCATATTTAGGTATTTTTAGCATTAAGAAGAGCTCTACAAATACCGACCAATCAAATATCTTTCTTTTCAAAATAGGTGCCACACCCAAAATGTCAGCTGCCAGTGGTCGTAGGAAGATATATATCTAAATCCCTCGGGTTATTTTATAGAATGAAGAAATGATAAGTCGATGCCATATTAAAGTATATTTAATGGTACCCTTTCAAGGGGTTTTTTCCCGCTGGAGTAACCCTTTAAGTTATTTTCCAAGGGAGATAATTAAGTTTCTTTTAGTCTTGCACGTATTTAAAACATGGAGATCAATGGCCAATGTATTTAACCATATACTACACAAATTTTGGGGGGTTGAAGTTTTTAAGCTTCTCCAAGATGTGATGTTAATTATATCAGGAGGTGATCTTTCTCTCTTTGTCCATAAGCGAAATTATATTTCCACTCTTTTCCAAAGTTTATGATAATCGAAAAATAAAATCGAAATTCTAATTGCAAATAGTTTAGTTTGGGCCAATAAATAATTTAAGACATTGACAAGGTGTTGGAGATTTTGAAATTATAAGATATTTGCAGATTCAACATGTAAAATTGCTTATGACAATGTGCCTGGACATAAAAAGGTTGCCTCATTTTTTTCGTACCGTCTATACCCATTTAAAGGATCAATTCTTGGTTTGAACTTTCTTAGAAAGTGTTATCCCAAAATAACGAAACTAATGATAAAAAGGACAGTAAGTTTATTAAAATAAAAAATAAAAATTTCACACTGCAACGTCAATTTGAATATATGATATTTGAATGTCATATAAATGATATTTCATCAGCTCTTAATCTTGTAACAAAAACGTTTTTATGTCTGTTTGGTATGTCATTTAACTTGTTATTTATTTCACATTTTAAAGAGAGAAAAAAAAATAATGAGACGTTTATGTAAAAGAATTACGTCGTGGACAGGATTCGAACCTGTGCGGGCATAGCCCATTTGATTTCGAGTCAAACGCCTTAACCACTCGGCCACCACGACCGTCGTCAAAATCTTTGATAGATTCTCAAGCAATTTAGATAGGCTGCTTGTATAACATAATTCGTTTATTAAGAACGCAGTTTTCGAGCAAGCAAATCAAAACGTTTCAATTGAGCACTATTTTAACAAATCCCCTTTAACCACGTGACGTTTGTCTAGTTTCGCAACAAAGGTACGAGTTACTTCACTTGGACGAGTCCATTCGCAAAGTCCGGTTTAAAAAAAAAATAGGTTTACGACTCTGCCAAAAGTATTAACAAACTTTCTCTCTGTTGAGGTGTCAACATTTTATGCATTTGTCATTCATTCCAACAAAGCCCCTTCTGAAAACTCCTGTTCTATGGATCATCCAGATTAAACCTAGCCGCAAGTTGCAAGAAAAGAAAATCTCCGTCCTCCGCCGAACCTGTTTAACTCGTACTTTGATGTTTTGCAGGGGAGACAACTTCACAAGGTTGTGCTCACATAGTAAAATTTATTTTATTATCTCCCTTGATAGTACCCTTTTTTATTAGTTAACAAAACAGGTATATAGGCAACCGGTACTTTAGAGTTCTACTTTTGGACATGATTTTATGTTTTAGTTTTAAAATATAGATCTTCTGGACGCCTATAAGAAATAGGCAAAATAATTGGGGTTATTTTTTTTTTATAAAATAATAATAGTAAAAATAATTAAGCAGCACTAATCGTATGGATTAATTACACTGCGAGGTAACGTTTTGTTGTACGGTCAAACATCGTTTTCAAACAAAATCATATACAGCAAGCAAATGGCGACAGTAAAAAAGGTATTAAAGCAAACGAGAATGTTTGTGTTAGTTCAGCCCGGATTCTTTAAGTGGTATTTAGAAGTATAATAATACAGGCCTGTTATGGAAAGACCTGGTATGCATAACAACTTCTTAGTTGTATACTTAAAAACGACCTCTGGAATGAGTTAGAAACGTCATATCCAATTAAGAAGCTGTTAGTCTTTCCATCGTATAGTTCACTCTAATAATAGGTTTAACAGATAAGGGTTAAGTTATTGCTGGTCTGCTGTGTTGATTTTATGTAAAGCATATTATTTTGCAGAATAAAGCATCATGTATACATGTATATAGTTTGGAAAACAGTTTATACTAAGAGATACAAGTACCTAAATATTGTGAAGATGCAAAAATAGCAATGAAATATATCGGTAGGCTAAACACGTAAGATGTCTTTTTCTTAAATCTCCAAAAAACACTCATACCAACTGGCTCATAAGCGTATTTAGGTTTTTTTAGAAACTTGTCTCTGGAAGTTATCTAGAGCATAAGATGATGCTTCGATTTTTAATTGATCTAAATCCCTGTGCCAGTGTGATTGCTTTTAGAAATATAATTTGACAATATGTTAGGCTTGCATCATTGTTATATGTAGCCTACCGTACCTATAACCAGCTATCTATACCGTGGCTACCACATATCTCCTAGTAAAGTCTCTCCAGTCGTTGTTATATACAACAAATCAAGGCGAAAGAAAAATGCGTTGGTGTACAGATTTTCTATCCGCGTTTGGCTGCATGGTAACGTCGCTTTGCCACTGGGGACGTCATAATTATCAATGACGCCATTATGTAAGCTCTTATCGCTACGTATAGCGTAGACGTAATGGGAGTCTCGTAATGTCCCAACAAGGGGCATTGAATGCGGTCGTCTGACGTCAAAACGGTCGAGATTCATGGACTTTTTACTAATGTCACAATGCAAAAATGTGTTTGCCGTCATGTAAAAGCTCCACTATCACGAATGTTCTGACGTCAGCAATGATAAAATTACCTCCCTTGCCAACTTCCCGAGACTCCCATTCCCAACTTGCCGGCTGAATGCAGTCAATCGTACTTTTTAAAACTTTTTATTTCTTATTGCTGATGGCAGTCTTCTTACGTCTGGTCTATCAGAAACTCAAATACTGATTTGATTTTTCATTATTTTTTTTTTGTTTGTTATTATTTTATCAGAATATAGCCTACAGAGAGTCGTTGACATTTGAAGAAAGTGAAAGACGACATGTTCATTTAGAACACACTAAATAGGACATATAGAATGTAAAAAAGGAATTGAACATTTCGAATCAGAAGAACATATACAACAGCAATGACAAATAGCTTAGCATAGTATGTGAAACAAAAAAATAATAAGCATGTGGCTGACGGGAATAAAACCCCATTGGGATATAATTGTGGTATGTGTAAATCTACACATATAATATTTTTGATAAATGTTTACACAAATAATATACAAATATAAACATAGACGTCATGCACGTGAAATACACGTGTGTAGTACCGGTACACAGAGTAACACCGTCTTAGGCTAAACAAGTACAAATACTAATACATATAAATAGAACATAAAATATATACGTACATATATACCAGTATCAATACAGGGGTATGCATAAAACACAAAGTATATGAAAAAAATATGCACAGAAATATTAATACCCTGTAATTTTTAGAGACATGTCGACCTTTGTAAATTGTAAATAATTCAAGTGATGTAATAAGTATTTTTAAAATTTGGCAATGTGTTACGTTGGTGTGATAGTATATGTACCTACAACCACATAACCATACTGTGGCTACACACATCTGCTGGTAAAGCCACCTTAGCTGTTGTCATTCAAGCTGCACCAAGAGGAAACCAGCCAGAAAAATACCTTCAGTGTATAGATGCTATGATATAACAAGAGCGCGCCGCGTTGTACCATCTGCGTTGGCTGGTAACGTCGCCATGCAACGCACAACGTCATAATTATCAATGACGCCATTCTTCAAGCTCTTAACGTTGAGTCATAATAAGCGATGACGTCATTCCTGACGCGCTTGTGGAATATATTATGCAAAGTATAAGGTCCCCAGGTTAAAAAAGACGTCCTCCAACAAATACATTTATGACAGTATTGGTGCCAACTGTTCAAATAAATGATGTCAAAATAACCTTGTTATGCGACGTTACGTCACAATATATTTTCATTGTGACGTTACTTTGCGTCATTCTAACCCTCAAATATAACGTTTCTTTTCTTTGTGACGTTACAAATTTAAGCCTGACTAAACTATTGAACAACCCAACCCAGAAGTCTTTACACGGCTGGCGCCGATGCGAAATAATTGACATATCTTTATAAAACTCGTTAGGGTATTTAATATGCATGGAATGAGCTGAACAGACAATATCCTTCTGCTCTTATGTTGTTGGACATTTACCCAAAATTGTAGGAAATAGTTATAGTGTTTAACGCAAATTTAATTGAAAAGCTCATAATTAATATGCATATGATAATATCCCTATCCTCTACTGTTGTGTGACATTTGCTAAAAACCTTAGGACAATTGGGCAAACTTAATTGAAAAGCTCGTTGAAGTAATTAATATGTACATTATGAGCTGAACAAATAATATCCCTCCCCTCTCATGTTGTGTGACATTTACCTTACATTTTAAGAACATCGGGATATTCAATTTTGAGTTATGGTGTTTAACGCAAATTTACTTGAAAAGCTCGCTAAAATAATTAATCTGAACAGAAAATATCCCTCTCATGTTGAGTGACGTTTTAATAACATTTTAGGACAAACAAGCTATTCAATTTGGAGTTATGGTGTAGAACGCAAATTTACTTGAAAAGCTAGTTAAAATAAATAATATACAAATAATTAGCTGAACAGACAATATCCCTCTGCTCTCATGTTGTTGGACATTTACCCACAATTTTAGAAAAATCGGTCAGTTCCGTTTGGATATATAGTGCGTAACTTAAATTGTACACCATTCCTCAAAAATAATATGACATCTCACAACGTTGTTATCGCAGCACTCGATATAAAGGGGAGAAAACTTCATATTTCTGATTGGCTGGTGACAGGCTTCTTAGGTCTGGGCCAAATTTGGAGCAAAGGGAAATGTCTCTTATTGATCACTTTTTCGAATTAGAATTAAAAACTCAAATATTGACTTGATTTCTTATTGACTTTTTTTAAAATTCATTCAGAATATACAGAGAGTCGTTGATATTTGAACAAGGTGAAGAGAACATGTACATATAAAACACATTAAATAGGACATAGGTCTATACGGTAGAGAAAAAAAGAAATGGAACATTGCGAATTAGAAGGATATATAATCAGAGACAACGACAATGAGAAATATATTATTTTAGCGCCATATTTTCATTATGTGAAGGGAAAAATAAGGCAAAAATAATAAGTCCGTCACGGGACATCTTCGGTAGCTAAGAGTTTTATTCCGCTCAATGACAATATAGCTCAGAATAAAACGTTCGGCTCCAGAAAAGTCACGGAAGATAATAAAGTCTAAATGGGGATTGCTCTGTCCTTGAACATATATATACACTTTTTTGATATATACAGAAGTTCAATTCCAGGTGTTTTTCTCTTCAATTATCCAAAATATATTAAGTTATCTACATAGTTTTTTGGAAATAAATCTCAATAGCACAGGGATGTTGATTAATGAAAATCGACCAATCATCTCATATTCTATATATACATAGACATGCATGACATATACATGCACATACACATATGTAAGTAAGTACAATGACATGTACACAAATGCTAACATACATACGTGTATGACAAGCGGTTTTATCACTTCTATCTTTATTCCAATATGTAGAATAAGTTTTGCTTTTATTTTACTTGTGTACAATTCTTTTCCACATATGTGAAATTCTTTTTTACTTATGTTGAAAATATTTTAACTTATGTGAAATACAATTTCAGATATGTAAAATAAAAATTTGTTTTACACATCTAGAATTCTTTTCCACGTTTGTAGAAATATTTTCAACATATGTGAAATTGTTTTCCACATAAGTAAAATAAAACACCAAAACCTAACTATTTCACATATGTGGAAAAGAATTTCACTTATGTAAACTAAACTTTAATTTTAGATATGTACAAGAGTTCCACTTATATAAAAAAAAAAAAAAAAATGAGAAATGATTTCTCCCCCACAGCAAGTGACCATATCCAAACTTCCTTTGTGCTCCTATCGTCTTGTGTTGACTTTCAAGGCGAATGCAAAGACGATAGGAATATATTCCACAGTTTAGCCTTAGCAGGACACACTCCCAAGTCAATTAAGTTTTAATAAATGATTCTCTGTGGCAAGATTGCAACAACAACAAACCACAGCTAAGACTGACCTACATGCTGTATATATAGGCCACTGAGTGAAGATTGCCACAAGTCGAAAACTCCCATAGATTTAGCCTACATTCAACAATACAAAACCATGCATTTTATTATGAAAAATGCCAACAAAGATGACAAATAAAAAGTGAATATTATATTAGGCTACGGGTTTATTCTTTTCAGTACTTTTATTGTAGCCTGCATCGTTTTATTTTCCACACGAATCAGACGTAGTAATGTTCTCTACAGAACCGGTCGCAATTGTAGGCCTATTAAACAAATGTAGTTTCCCTCATGTATTCTTCGCTAGAAAATATGCTTTGCGAAATGCAGAAGGTGGGTGTCCTTCCGATCAGATTGTATTTTTTGGGCAAATTCATTGCTACTGAATACAGGCTGTGAGAGAGAAGTCTGTAATTGAGGTCGAGGATGCTTTTATTTCAGATATCTACAAAAGAGTTCCACTCACTTTTTTATTTTACATAAGTGGAAAATAATTCAACATATGTGAAATTCTTTTCGACATTTGTTGAATTCTTTTTGACATATGTTGAATTCTTTTCCAAATATGTGTAATTCTTTTCCACATATATATGTGAAATTCTTTTCCACATATGTAAAATAAAGTCATTTGAATTCAACATATGTAGGATAAAGGTAGAAGTGATAAAACGGCTTGCCATAGAAAACTGGGTCATTTCCAAACAAATAACTGAATTTATAAAAATTTTAACTGACCCTCAGACACTTGGTCAGTCTTTTTTGTGGTTGGAACGAAGCAGCTTTTTCATTGTCACAGCCTGCAAGCTAAATGGGGGTTGCATGCGACCAGAAAAAAATTTTAAAAAACCTGGTACAGCTTTGACCGACCAGTGAAAAGCTGGCCAAATCAACCAGTAAAAAGCTGGTCGAATCGGACAGAAAAAATATGGACAGATCTACCAGGAAAAAGCTGGTCGAATCGACAAGGAAAAAGCTGGTCGAAAATCAGTTCAACCAGAAAAAAGCTGGTAACAAATTCGACCTAGTTTTTCCTGGTCGGTCACAACTGAATCAGGTTTTTCCTGGTCGTTATGCATAAGATCGGACAATGTTATGGGATTAAAGTGCTGTGTTTGGGATATTCAACCTTATAGAGACTATTTTGTCAGCGGATGGAAACAAAATGGTTTGATAGATCATTTTTCAGGCAAAGATACAGATTGTCTAAAAACAGCAAATATTTTTAGTTCCAGGAAATATGTCTTTGTCAGACCTTGTCAGAGTTTCTTACCATCAGTTATTAAAAAACACGAAGAAATATAAATAAATTGTTTGTTTGTTTGATTGGTGTTTGAAGTTGTACTCGAGGGTATTTCACTTATATGAGGACGGACAAAAATACAGAACATCACAAACAAAACTGCTTCCAGTTACCCTTTAGCTCTGAGAACACCAGAAAGCAACCTCTTTTCTCGCCTCTTACGATCGACCGAGGAAGCCGAGGGAGTATTCTGCAGGGCCATG